>BOPP01000194.1:1174490-1191149 GCA_017312745.1 Gryllus bimaculatus | reverse complement strand
TGGCGCGTTGCGTCGCTCGCCGATGACGTCAACGGTCGCTGCTGACGCGCGCGGCCGCGACCGCCCACCGCCGCCCAGCAACGCCCACCACGCGCGCCCCGCCCGCTCCTCCCCGCGCATCTCCCCACCGAAAAGGGGCTCCCTTCCCAGCGACTCTAGCCCCGCCCCCCTCCTCCACACTTGCCATCGCCTCCCACTCCCACTACCCACTGACTGCCGCCTCTCCCACCTCCTGGTCTCAATTCCACTCACCATTAGCTCTCACCCCGCCCACCTCCTACTCGCTTGCCATCACCTCCGCCTCGCACTTTCCATGGACTTCCAACTCTCCCACCTCCTGATCGCACTCCCACTGCCCATTAACTCTCGCTCCGGCCACCACCTCCTCGTTTGCCATCGCCTCTACTTCTCATTGACGCCTACCTCATCCCGACTTCCCACCTCTTCCACCACACCCTCATCCTTCTCGCTTGCCATTACCCCACTCTTCGCCTCCCCAGCTCACACCCCCTATCCATTCATTTCCTCCTCTCCCACCTCCTCCTCACGTGCCGTCATCCCACCCACATGCCTTTCACTCCCACTGTCCATTAACTCTCGTCCTGCCCATCTCCTCCTCGCTTGCCATTACCCAGCTCATCGCATCGTCCGTCTCACTTCCATATTCTGCCCCACCCATCTTTTCTCCGTTCAATTCCGTTTTGTACGAAACGTCTGCCTTGATCGTTCACCGCGCAACACGCACTGTCCATCTCCTGCCCATCACTCCCTTCTTCCTTTTCCCCCTCTCTCCGCTCACCTCTTTCCAGCGTAAACCTCAACCTCACCCATTTTCCCACAATTCAGCGGTCTCCTATCGCCTCCAACTCCACCCACTTCCGACCTCACACCGCCTCCCTTCCCACTACCATCGCACCCACTTGTCCAGCTACCGTTGCGTATGCCTGCTACCCATCCACACTCGTCCCGGACGCCGGATGTCCGCTCACCGCACCGGGAGAGGTGGCTCAGTTCATCAACTGATGTCACTGCAGTGCTTCTGATCGAAGTCCCGACGGTGGCAGGATTTTCGACAGTAGCTAGAGAGCGAGGTCGAGTTTAGTCGCTATTTGGGCGAGAACTCTAGCGGCCAGCTGACTGATCAGTAGTTTTCCGTTAATTACCAGGCGATTGCCGGAGGAGTACCCTCGCGAACGGGCAACGGAGCGCGCGCATTCTTTCCTTCCTCTTCCTTGTCCTATCGTCGTCCTCCCCCACACACTTACACTATCATGCATTACACTACTCAGTGTAACAATACTGAGTTCGCTAAAGAAATATTCGGGAAGAACACGAAGGGCCTTTCGCCCACGGGGCACTCAGCCCTTCTATGTGCGAAACACATGGAAAGACGTACACAATACCAAGACATCGGTGTCATCCAGAGCGAGATAGTCTGCCCGACGAAGATAGTTATTAGCGCACTCTATAGAATAGAACGTGAACTTCTGTGTCATTTCCAATCTCGCACCGTTATGCAGCTACTTTTTCTCCTACTGTAGTGATTTTTACAGTAGAACTTATTTTTAACGTAGCTTTAAAATTGGAATTAAACTAGTAGTCAGATAGAAAATTGACACACTAATAAGTGTTTTTTCCTGTTTTGTCAGCCGGAACCTTGTCATTCTAAAGGGTCGACTCCCTACCCATCGATTGCTGGTCAGTACGTACAGCTATATCGCCAATCCTCACCGTTTGTCACCAGTTGATCAATACTTGTGTCTCCCCGCTCACTGCATCCTCATGACCTTGGCATCCGTAATTCTAAGCGCCACGAAGTCTCCACGGCCCCAGCCTCACACTCACCATTTCACTTCCCTTACTAATACTCCTGCGTTCACATTCAATCCGCAGTTCAAACACCAGCACAAAGAGCACGAAACAGAAAAAAACGAACAAGTATATTTAGATAGTGGTAAAGGTGGTAATATGACTCATGAATTTACAATAATGTAATATGAGTCCCCCTAGTATCAGTTCATACATCACCAACACTATCAGGAGCGATTTTAACTGTTAGTTTAGTAACTTCTTTCCCCATCATAGCTCCGTGAATCAGTTGTGAATAAGAGCTGATGTGTAACAGAGGTGTTCGTAATTTCTCGGTTTTAAAAACTTTGGAAGGTATGTCTTTGGCTTTTAATTACTATTTGAGTTTTGTTAGACCAATTCTAATTCCTAACAAGTGAAATACAATACGTTTTAGACCTGGTTTTAATGACCGCAACCTGTAATTTCGAAAGCAACGAAGACCGATTTTCGTTTGCAGACTTAATATAATGATTGTTGTAATATGAGCCCCGAACTATGGTGGGTATATGAGCCTCAAACTTTAAGGAGCTGATATTACATTAACTACAACTTGTATCCGCACTATTAAGATGCCACAAAAGGTCCTAGGCACAAGACAAAAAGGATAAACTGGAATACTGAAAACGTGGTTAAGGCAACACAGTTAAGAGCACGGGAAGGGGTTTCAAAACGTCTTACATAACGTTTTTCATACCAAGACCTACTCTTCAAAGGCTTGTTCATGTTGACAAGCCTTTGGAAGAAGCAGTTTTAACCAAATTAGGAAGAAAACCAATATTGGGGATGATCTGAAAATAGAGTATTTACTTGTGGTGGAAAGTAAATTCTAAGGTGTCACCAGAAAAGATTTCGCAGGGAAGCGTACCAACTTTGTGAAAGAAATTCCTATTCATAGAAGATTCAAAAACCGGTAGGGATTGGTTCTACAATTTCATGAATCGCTACAAGCATGTTTTAGTTTCCAAGGCACCACTATAACATCATCGTCGATTCTTATGACGATTGGATAAAAAACATGCTTGCAGATACAAAAAACGTAAAAATGAAAAGGCGAAAAGAGCAAAACAGACTGGTAAGAAAACCAAAACCGCATATGAGCAAGGTGTTAAACGGAAACGTCTTGAAGTTGAGTAATCAAAGAAATCAGACTTTTCTATCAAATCTAAAGTCTCTGTTTTGGAATCACTAGTAGGGGTTGAAAGTACCTGTGATGATCAAACGTCTTGTTTGGTTCGTGGTGAACTATTTTCAGCCGACCACCATGGAGAACTGTGGGTCCGTTGTAAAGTATGGAATGTGGGCGTGTAGAGGCCGAAAAGGACATTAACGTTTGTGATGTCTCTGAATTACATTTTTTTTATTTTCCAAGTTTTTTGGAATAAAATAGTATTTACACATACAAATATGTAATTACTTTCTCAGGTATTAATGTATTGTCATGTAATAACCCATGTATTAACATCTCAAGGGGACTCATAATACCAGCACGTAACCTTTTTTCTTATATATGACTTTTTCTGAAGTACTGATTTTTAACCCACTTTCTGAGCACTTAAGAAAGTATTTTTTGTAGTTACCATTAATGTTGAAGTTGAAGTTATCGTATGTGTTTTTAAAAAAGGCATATAATTTTTTAATCGAAATTAAAATGGGGCTCATATTACACCTTTTCCTCTACTACGACAAAACGTTTGAGACGACAGTCGGTGTCGTGTGAAACATTGAAACTTGGCTTGTATATGACATTGCAACTCATTTGATTAGTATTATTAACTTTAACATCTTCAATTATACTAGTCGACAGTTTTTTAAATGGTTAACTCCAGCGGTTTCTTATGTCTTTTGCTACGCTAGAGCCAAAAACAACCACAAATATTGCCCATCAGGCTCAGTTTTTGTGTAATCATACATATACAAAAACTACAGATATTTCGCAGATAGAAGATAGTTTGTGCCGAAAAGCTATTTACTTGCAGGTTTATTACAACACGGAGGTCACCAATAATATATAATATTGTTGATTCCACTCAAGACATGAAATAGTTGTCTGAACGTCCAAATCAGTTTAGCAACTTGGGGCATTGCGCGGTGAATTGCAGTGACCCACGAAAACAAAGCGCCAACTCGGCTCTTTGTGTACGTGGGTCACTACATGCTAGTTGTGCCCTGCGTATCGAGTGAGAAAGGTGATGATATTTCTGCAGTTCACGACTAATCTATTCGTTGCGTTCTAGTGTTAAATTTTGTAGAAAAATATCCCTGGAAATGCTGCGTCATTGAGTAAACAATCCAAACAATTTCTGTTTTGTGTGGCGAGGAAACTGAAGAACCACAGGGGAATATAATTATAAGAAAAGAATTAAGAAGAAAGGCATTAATATGTAATGCCGGGTGTCAAATCGATGGTCAGGACAAATCACGTCATATTTGCTGTGCGTCTTATGTAACATTACTTAGTGGTTAGCGTAAAGGAAATTCGCGACATATAACATTTGCAATACACATGGCAAGGTGGGAACTAAAGGGTCATTCTATAGACTGTTATCTGTATTTCTGCATTATCAAAGTTGCTGAAATCACAAGCAAGAACATGAAGATCATTCAATATCGCAACCTTGCTTCAGCAGCCAGGCGCCTGTTTCTTACATGGACGTCCTTCCACTCCCAGTATCACCGGACAATTGGAGTTAGCTTTCCGAAACTCTGGCGATGACGATTTCTACGAAAGTATTGAAGAGGACGACATTGAAGACTCCTATTTCGGTGTAATATCTACATAATGTCATAGAATCAAGCAGTCAGAACCAAAATATATAATTATTTATTTATCTTGTCAAATAATCAGGCAGAACTGTTGATGCCTCGATTAAAGGATTGGAACCTTCTTCAGAAGGTAACCACAATTATAGTGCATTGCCGTCGTAAACAAAATCTTCGATGCCAGTTCTGAAAAGAAGGCCAGCTAATTTATTGTACAGATTCAGTGCTTGAGAGACCATCGTGATCCTACAAATCGAATGTTGTGTATAGATTCCTCTAAATTCAGTTTAAAATCCGGGCTTATTCATATCGGGAATGCGATATGAGCTATAACTCTTCCTTAACCAGTGCATATGAAAGAGACGTATGGTGTCATGACACGTGATAAAATACCAGGAGTATTCATGGAATGCACATGGCTATTTGGAAGTTATCGCACTTTCGTTAGGTCTCCAACAAGAATATTGTGTAGAAGGATATTTTGAGAAGATCGCAAAAATTATTTTGTGAAGAAGCACAAACCTCGATGACATCAGATTCCCGAAAAATGTAACTATGGAGCCCCTTGTAATAGCACGCATATCTTCCTCCCTTACACCTGAAACTCGCGATTGAACGCGCGATGAAACATTTTGTGAAGGTGATATTGGTCACGTTTCCCATACTTAAAGAACAAATTTCTGAGGATCAGTGTGGCGAAAATAAAAAAGAGTATATTTGTAGGACCCTCTGGCGTCAAACGGGTGTAATCGAACACAGATGAGAGTGGTTTGTAAAACAGTAGATTTATTACCAATCTAGGCCGTAGTCTCAATTTAACAACTACTCTTCTCACAATAAACTAAATAAATAGACCCACTACAAGGAGAGATAATTTAAGAACGGCCACCACACCGCAACATACCACCGATGTTTCCTGTATGAAGCCGCTCTACTTTGAGACCATCTACGCGTCTCGCAAGACACGACAATGAATTGCCGGTTCCTCGCCCTAGTGCACCTACACGCACAGACTCGCGCCACACCTGTCGCCGACGCCGCTAGAACAAGAAGACTGGGGTATTGTTCTCCTGGCCTTATATACGCCCTTTTGGCGCTACCCGCCGCCCCCATTGGTTCCTCCCCAAAGCCTCTCAGGGCCCGCTACGTCCACGGGAAGTCCCAGTGCGTCATCACTCCGCGCTTTGTTTAACATCCGGCGATGCTCGCCTATTTCCACGTGGCTGTCTGTTTTGAGCGTGGCACGACGCTACAATTCTAAATAAAGGAGCTAATGAGGGATCATGAGTTTCAGGCCAGTTTGAATTGCGTAGAAAAGGCTGCATGGATGTTGCCTCAAAAGATCGTAACGGAGTTTCTTGGAAACAGAAAAGCTGAAACGTATGAAGTAATGGAGTTAGAACTTCTTCACAATTGTAAAGATCTGGATTTTAATATGTTCCTTAATATATACTTTCTACATTCACACTTAGACATCTTTCCTGGAAATCTCGATGCTGTGACTGAGGAACATGGAGAGCGATTCCTCCAAGACATTGCACGGTTGGAAAAAAATTTATAAAGGAAAATGAAACCAAAATATGTTTGCAGATTAGTGCTGAACACTATAAAAGTAAATACTTCAACTAAATACAGTAAACAATATTTCAAAATTATATTTTGACTTAGATTATTATATGAAAGTAAAGTATAGAAAACAAATAAGTTAACAACTGTGTGTACGTTTTAATTGGTCATTACAAAGAAACCTTGCGAAATAAATACTCCACAAATTTGAAATCAGAGCATCATTTTCTTTACAAAACATCCATTATATTTTATTTAACAGACAAAGAGTTAATTTTTGTCGACCAGTGTTATTTGAGACAATCAATGTGATTATATCTGGTCAATTCTGTTCATTGCTTCCTTTTTTCATATATTCGTAATGATTTGGGTTAACATACGAATGAGAATTTCGGGTCTAGTTTGTGGGTTAATACAGTTGCGTGATCAGACATTAATTTGTGCTTGCTGATATGTACTAAAACACTTATCATAAAAGTTAAATAAATATTGTGATAAATAGTTCACATGTTATTGAAGTTATTTCAATTACGTTCTGTAAAGAGCTTCTCAGAGGTTCTCAGACGTTTCTATTTTCCCATCTTTGTTTCATGCACGTTCAAATTGAAATTAACAGAGAAGATGATGTCAATATTTTCTTTGTAAAGAATGAACGGTTCATAAGAGCAGAAAATTACGTCATATTTGCTGTTTACAGTGCTTCGATCATGTGTACTCTTATCCATTATACTCGCTTCCCTAGATAAATGAAATAATACTCAATGCTTTAGCGAGAATATGAAAACTTGTTTTTTCCCTGTCGCCAGACGACAGATTTCATTTCCACAATCAAAACTATGCTTTGAATCCTGTTTCCAATACAAGGCACACACTCCATTAATTGAATCGGATTCATCCATGGGGCAAGCGCTCTATCAGGCCTTGCAAGAGGATTACGGAGGTTTCGCGCAATTCATTTCGGCTGTAATGTTCGCATTGACCAAATCCTTCGGAGGCCGCCGGCAAAGAGGAGTTCGAGGACGATCGCCAGGGAGATAATCTGCGTTGATCAATGGAGCCACTCGTTGACGAACGATTGCGAGTCCAGACCGGCGCACTGCTTGGCGAGTCGCTTTGTTGCTGGCGGGGGCGGAGGAAAGGGAAGACGAGTGGAAAGGTGTGGCAAAGGGGTTGTGAATAGGTGAGATGCAAGGAATTTGGGTGTGTCATGGGGCGGGGTGGACGGCAAGGAGAGCGACGGGGGAGGAGGAGGGAGCAAGATGAGAAGGCACAGGAGGAAGCGGGGTGAAGGTGGAGTAGAGGAGTGAGTGGTAGCGGAGGAGACAAAGTCCGAAGCAAAGGGAGGTGGAATTCAATCTGGATGTATAAGCGAGGCAGGAATGATGAACGGAGAAGGGGTGAGGGCGAACGAACAGAGAGCGGAGGTGCAAGCGGGGATGGTGAAAACAAAGGAAACGTAAAGCAAACGCGTAAGAGGGGCAGGGATGGACGCGGGAGAAGCCGTCTGATGGGAGGATGGCGGTCCGAAGAGGTGTGGGGAGGCAGGTAAGGAGGCGAAGGCGCAAGAGAGCCGGGAGGGGGCGCTGCAGAGGAGCTGAGGGCGGGGCTGATGAAACGGAGGCACTGTCGTGGGCAGTGTGGGCGGCAGACGGGCAAGAGACAGGGGAAGGGGGAAGGGGGTGGGGAGCTTCAACGGGGCACCAGTGCTTGGGCCGCAGATGGCGCTTCGAGGGGGCCTTAAGAGCTTGCTCTAGACGGCGTCGCAGCCAACTCTGCCCCCTGTCGCCCGCGCCTGCTTCTAAAGCCGTCGCGGCAATGGAACCTGCCAAAGCAATTCAAAGCTGTTCATTACGAGAACACCAACATTTCGTACTATCAGAAATAATCCATTGTACAAAAGTAACTAGTGATGCTACAATAGCATATATACTTCTTACAATATTAGTGACTTTTGAACTTTTTCAAAATTCAAAATCCAAAGAAAATTGCACTTTAACCATTTTTATAAGCATGTATAATTTTCTCTATGCTTGAAATGTATTCAAAGAAAAATTAGGACTCGGTTTTGAGAAAGCGTGTGTTTTTTGATTGCCTTTACACAAAACATTCTCGAAACCTACACAAATTTTTAAAAAAAAGTCTTGACTGACCTTATGTGAAGACATTATTTTTCGTACTGATTTCATTACAAAATTCCCAACATGAGGTTTGTAGTGCTTTTATTTATTGTTTTTGCACATTTTAGTTTTTGCATTTTTCAAAAATACAGAAGGTTTACTGAAAATGCGAAAAATGTCATTTTCATATGTCTACTTTGATGGAAACAATGTTCATGACCCTATTTAAAGTTTTGCTTTTGAACAGGTTTTATTAACAAAAAGTTTATCTTTAATATTTAATTTCGCATCAACTTCTAGGTCATTAGCGACTACTATTACTTGTAATGGTATGGTAACTGTGAGGATGACACGGTATGATGATGATAGAAGGTGAAAGGACGAACACGATGCAACCATGCCCGAGGCGGGACTCGAACCCGCGATCCTTTGATCCGAGATCACTACGGCACTACTGACTTAGTAATCTCGACCTCCAGATCTGCTATCTTTAATATTGTTATTGTATCAAGACTCAGAAATTTTTTCAACCTTTGTAAATTTCTGATATTTAGAGATTTTAACAAAAATGAGTGCTATTTTTCATAGTACTTTTGTTCTTTCCAAGAAAAAATTAAAACCAAAAATGGTGAACAGTTTTCGAGAAAACTTTGATTAAATTACGCCCAAAAATTAGTAAGTCGTTTTAAATTTGGCAGAACTAGGAATTCATTGAAATCGATTGGACAACAACCATATCCCGCAATTTAAAAATTTATGTTTTTTTTTATTTCTCTCAATGCGTTAAGAAGAGAAGAATTTGGTCGAGAAATGGCACACTTTAAAAATTGTTATTGAAATTAATATTTGACAATTTCTCAGTTTGTCAATACTTTTTATATCCTCCCGTGTATACCGCGGCAAATGAGATTTCATTTCCTTCCTGTATTCCCGTCGATACCATGTTGACACAGCTGGAATCGGGAAGGTCGTGCTACAAACATAACGTAGCATTCTTCAAATATAATTCCAGGAAGTTGTGCGTGTATTTACAGAGTTTGTGATGTTAACTACAGAATATTACGTGATGCGGAGTACTTATGTACTTGTATGGCACAGGAGAACGAATTGATGTCACTACAGTGCCTCTGACCGAGAGATCCCAGGGCTGAAGACCAGACGGTGGCAGAATTTTCGGCACAAGGCGAATCACGGCACTCGATCTTTTCTTCCTTGTCCATCCTCATCCGTTATTCTCAGCCCCCCCCCCCACACACACACACATACATACACACACATACATACACACACACACACACACAACACACCACACACAACACCCTACAAAACACACACACACCACACACCACACAAAACACACACACACACAAACAACACACACAACACCAACACAACACACACACAAAACACACCACACACAACACAAACAACACACACACAGCACCAACACACACACACAACACAAACACACACCCACACAACACAACCACCACACACAAACACATCACACACACACACAAACACACCACACACACAACACACACAAACACTACACACAGCACACAACACACACACACAACAAAACCACAGCAACACAAAACACACACACACACAAACACACAAACACCACACACAAACACACACACACAAACACACACAGCTCACACAAACACACACACCACACAAACACACACACCACAAACACACACACACACACACAAACCACACACACCACACAACACACACACACACACACAACACAACACACACACACAACACACACACACAGCCCAAACACACTACACACAAACACAACACAACACAAACACACACACACAAACACACACACCCACAAACACACAACCACCACAAACAACACACAGAACACACACACACACCCAAACACACACACCACGACGACAAAACACATGCACAACAACACAAACAACACACACACATCAAACACACCACACAGCAACACACAAACACAAACACACACACAACACACAGAACACACAACACTACGACACAAACACACACACCACACACACCAAACACCACCACACAACTAACACACACACACACCAAACACACAAACACACACCACACAAACACAAAACCACAAACACAACACACAACACCAATACCACATACACACAAACACAACCACACACACACAAACACAAACACCACACAACCACCAAACACACACACCACAACATCAAACACACACAAACACACACAACACACAAACACACACACACAAACACACACCCACCAAACACCACACACATCAAACACACACAAACACACAACACACACAACACACACACACAAACCACACACACACAAAACACACACACCACACACACAAACACACACACACACACACCAAACACACCCACATCACACAAACGGACACCATCACACACACCACACAAACGACACCACAAACACACAAAACCACAACAACACCACACAACAGCACACACACACAAACACGACATCACACACACTACACAAACAACACATCAGCAACAACACACACAACACACACACACACAAACAAACACACACACACAAACAAACACACACACACACAAAACAAACACACACACAAACACACACACAAACACACACACAAAACAAACACACACACAAACACACACACACACACACACTAACATGCACTACACTACCACACATGTCCGGAAACCAGTCGTGAGCTTAGAGCTGGGGTAGTGCTAAGCAGAGGAAAAATACTTTGATGGCGAAAACTCTGCTAGTTGACGTATAGATCTCTCCATTCAGATAGTTAAGACCGCCACGCTCAATCAAACGCGTTCTACACTTAGTGGGCTAATTAACATAGCAGTTGACTCGCTTGAAAACACAAACAAATCATACCATAATGAACACAAAACGCCACACTAGGCAGAAAAATATTCTCGCTGTTCGTAACTCTATATTTTGGGGGAAAGTTTAGGAAAATAAAACATATTAGGTAGAGCTACAAAACCTTTTCAAGATTTTAAGGGGACCACGGCCTCCCTATGCGCCCTCCTGCGCACACATTTGATCAAGCCCTTCATATGTATTATTCTACGTATTGAATAAACCGGTGTGTGAAAAATAGTATCCTTCCTAACTGAGAGAATATTCCGAGAACAATCAAGACTAAAGTGCCGGAGGTCATTTCACGAAAACTCCACCCGCCGTGTACAGCCTCTGGTTGGCGGCCGCCCGCCTCCACAGCCAGGCCTGACCGCCCTGCAGCAGGCGGCTGCAACTGACAACGGAATCCTGCAGCGGAGGGGGTACCCCCCCCCCCACGGACCCGCTCCACCAGCCCTCAAGCAACCACTGGCCGCTGCGGACAGGGCCCTCCGGTGCAGACACACGAAATAAACGACCGTCTTTTATTTCTCGCTTTTTCGTTTCATTTCAAAACGTTTTTCTCGTCAAAATAAAAAAAAAAACAGTAAATCGTTCTTTAGTGTCTACGTGCGTCAGCATCAGGGCAGCGTTTCTGACCGGTTGGTTCTAGGGTACGAATCTCAACAATCGACTTTCGACTACAACTACATAGCTGGAGACAAAGGAGCAGGCTGCTTTGATGTTTTGCGAGGTTTGTTCAATCAAAACCAGGCTAGTGCCATGCAACATGCGCAATATTTTCGCCTTCTTACTTGCCATCTCCTCTATCCTTACACACAAACACACACACTTACAAATGCACCGCATAGGTGTAACTCAAGCTAAGATTATCGCTGTGTCTGCAGCGATTTTGAGTGTCTAGGGTTTTAGTTCCGACGGTAATGGATGTTGACACTAGCTTTATAATTTGGTCACATTCACTCGCTGATTGGATGATAATTCTAGTGAGCGGTTGCTTTGACGACAGTTTTCCATGGTTATCAGATCAATACTAGGTGAATGACAGACCAGTACTCTAACAAACAACCCACAAGCCACCCAATGCCCAGTTTTAGTTTCAGAATTCAGAACCACAATCCACAACTTCCTTTACCTTGTCCCATCTTCTTCTAGATACACTTGTGCACTATACTACCACATATGGCGGGAGAGTAGTCGGAAGCTTAGAGTTTGTGAGCCTGCAAGGGAAGATACCTGCAAGGAGAAATCCTCCGCAAACCAACTTGTAGTCAGCGCCGGATCTCGCCGCTCAGTGGAGAAGGAATCTCAACCATCTCGCGGGGTGAAAAATTCAACACAATAACAGAACTATTATTCATCATTGTAAGTTGAAGTGGCTACTGATTGATCCAAAATAGATACTCAGGAGTAATGAAGAGTCAGTGAATCGACTTCGTTAGACATATACGAATGTAATAGTCATATGTTTTCTGTTTTTTCGTGAAGTTTCGTCAAAAATAAATTTGCCGTTGTCAGGCGCATACGTGAAGGTTTTGGACATCAATTTAGATGAACTAGAAAACCTACCAAAGCTTTACGTATGTTTTAACCATTTTAAAACATGGAAACAGTCAACAGTTGAATATTAAATTTTATATTAGCGAAATTATCAATGTGTTCCAATTTTAAAGTAAGTTTTCCGAAGTAATTAATGAAGTCCTCCGGTGGTGATTTTATTCTGCATATCACATTACATGAATTTTGACATTAAAGGCAAATGAAAATAATGATTAAAGCAACAAAATAAAATAATGCTGGTTCTGTGTGAAAATTAATATTCGCCGCACATATACCGACTCAGATAGCAGACGTTGTTGTTTCATCGTCAGATCAATGAGTTTTTATTTTTGTAATTTTCGTAGTTCACGAACATACTATTTCGTAAGTTCATTCGATTGAATGTCGTAAATTCATCTGAGGAAATAGTATTCTCTGCCTAAATATCTACACGTCACAATCACGGCTGGTATTCTATGGAACTGTATAAATGGTAATATAATCAGAAGTCTTTTGATGGGAGACGTAGATGATAAGTACAGGTTTACAAAGGGACGAGAATGCAGGAACAGGGAGAAGAATATGAGAAAACCCATGAAAGTCATCAAGAATTGACCCGGCGATCGACGAATTGGATTTACAGTAAGTTATTCTTATACGTCTATATTCAAAAATAATTATATTCATTCATATATTCTTATATTTAAAAAAACAGTGGTACTGAAATTAAGTAAATTCCAACCGCAAAAAATAAATCCAAAGATTTTTTATTCTATATTTTATTTACAGAACATAATAGTATCAAGCATTGACTGAATGATCATGTTCAATGACTGACCACATTATTTCAGTAGTATACATACCTTTCGCGGATCTCATACGTACCAATAATACTAATACTAATACCAATACAAATAATAATAATTATAATAATAATAATAATAGTTATTATTATTATTATTATTATTATTATTATAATTATAATTATAATAATAATAATAATTATAATTATAATAAATAGCGCCACCAATATAGAAAATTTGACGGAGACCTCACGAATTGCACTTTGACATAATAAATGTGAATGATTTTTTAAAGACGCATCTAAATATTCGTGTTAAATGCAATCCGCAACACTCTGGTAGCAAATGACGCATTCTAGGTCTTAAAACGTAAAGGATTGAGGCCAAATGTCTCCAAAAAAAAGGTTTCTCACACCGTTCTCTACAAAATGTGATCTTTCGGGTAATTGTTTACACTTTTCTCACTTCGGCCGCAGCTCCGTGTTGCCCTATGCCAATGTGTCGATCAGCGACTCTAGCGTTTCCTGCGGCAACAAAGAAATACTAAGGCGATTACATTCGATACTACAGCTTCGTTCTGCTAAATACGACGGAAAATAAAATGTTTATATATTTTAATTTCCCCTCGAATATACCTAAATATTCAACAGGTAAGGTACAATTTTTAACTATTTTTAAGAAAATAAATTATTTAAATTAATTAATACTGTTCATTGAAATTTAAAGTCTTCGGGAATAACTATTTCTTTACTTTTCATGAAAATGTCTAAAAAAATAATTTAAATAAGTATCAAAATTACTCAAGTTAAAAACGAAATTCTGAGTGCACCTAGAAGGGTTTAAAGAGGGAAGAAAATTTGTACCTATGCGGGAAAATACAAAACAAGGGTTATCTTAATTGTTTATATTTATTTCACTGTACTACAAATCATTTTCAAAATTACATCTGAACTGTTTTCTTTTTTTTCATTCTTATAAAATATTATCATCCTAAGTGCTGTAATTTAAATATATTATCTTGATCTTTCCTTCAACAAATAGTTAATACTTATTCTGACAAACGTTTACACAACTATCTTCTTTACTTCATAACAAATACTCGCAAAGTTGATTTCGGAGAGTTTGTGTAATTCCTGAGTTTGCAATATATTGATCAGCAATTAATGTTTCAAGTTCTCTCATTAAAACTACTTCACATTTTTACAGATACGTATTAAAACAGGTAGAACATACAAGTTTGAAGTTATTTTGAAAATTTTGTAAATGCAATAAACTTTTTTTCTCATGTCGTCTTCTAGGTTCCCATTCAACAAGTTTTTGTATCTTTCTCCAGGATGCAACTCCATAATTTTCATGCAAAACAAAAATCTACTGCTTGGAATTCATCTCTACTTAATCCATAGTTAATTACCCACACTTATTTCTTCTAATGCTAGAAGTGAAGCAATTTTTTTTCTTTTAATGCTGCTTTTAATGCTGAACACTCTCACAGAAAGCTGAACGCTGGACAATGAATCAGATTTTTTTCGCCGGGTGAGGCAACAGGTTGAATACTGGTCGTTGAGCATTGCAGAGTCTGCACAATGCACTTTCCCACAAGCACATTAGGATAAATTTAGGAACCCCACAGAGAATACTTGTTAAACAAGTCCGCATGGCACCTTTTGTAAATATATCGCCGCTGTTACCTGCTGTATTTTTCGCACGTTAGAGACCTATACCAGATTAATAACAGACAGCGGTAACAGATTAATAAACGGTCCAATTTGGTCTAGGAACCTGGGATAAAAGCCTGATACATACCGTTACGTTACGTGCAGTAACGACCTGACCACACTTTTTGGGAAGCGTGAGTGACACGGTACAATTTCTAATTGATTGATTGATTGTTTAAAGATTCCGGGCACGTCAACTACCAGAGTCATTAGTCCCGCAAGTTTAATGCATGCGTTTTGCTCGGGAGGTGGCGATGATGGGCGTGATCCGCTGTTTGGTGAGATCCGGCACCGACCTACTGTCGGCTAGTGGGGTTTTCTCCAACAGGTATCTCCCACCAGCGGGACACCGCTCCAGGCGGGAAAAGCTCTTAGCTCCTGACGGGTCTCCCAGCATGCGTGGTAGTGTAGTGAGTGTTAGTGTAAGTGTGTGTAAGGGGTGAGGATAAGACAAGGAAGGGGAAGAAAAGATCGCCAGCGGTCCATGGCCCGTTTCTGCAGTACTGCTACGTCATTCGCCTGGTGATGAACGGAGAAACCACGGAAAACTACCGTTCAGAACAGCCGTCGGTAGAATTCTTCTCCAGAACATTTTCTGAGAATTGTTTGATTCTATGATGAAGGTGTGACGTTGACGTGTATTGTTTACCACATTGCGTGCCATGAGGTAGCCGGCTGCATCAGTGACTGAAGAAATTATAGCAGCTCTAACCTCTTGACACGGAGTGGCATATGTTTTGTAGTACCTGAGACCGTTGGCTCGGAAATTCCTATGACATCCTGGTCAGAGTCTTTGTAGAGACAGAGGTTTTGAAATTTTCTAAAAATTCGAGTTTTTAAGGAAAACGAAACCTGCACCGATCTTTTAAACGTCCTTCACACTAATCAACAAAGTGTAATCGAAAACAATGGATACATTCTTTTTTTAAATTTGAAAATGTCCCAGGAACTTCATATATAGTACGTCTTGAAAAGACAGACAGACAGACAGACGGACAGATGGGCAGATAGACGGACGGACAGACGAAGGTCGGACATCACGGTCGGACGGACGTCATACGGACAGTCAGTCGTTTGGCTTCATTCGATTTTTCGGTATCAAGGACCAACAAAACGTGGATTCTGGCTTCACCACGTAGTATGGATTCCCCACCCCCACTTTCATTTAACAACTGGATTTATCCACTTCTTCGTTATGAGGGCCCAACAATGATTTTTTTCAGCAGAATATTCGCCGTTTTGTCGCGCAGCATCACGCAACTTCCTCTCTTCGGTGAAAGCGATAGCGAGAAAGTAAAAACACGCGATCCGTGTCCTGCGCGTTGAGATATTGGCGCGGCATTCATTTGCTTCGGGTTGGAGCAACGCACTCGAGGCCTGCGCGTGGCGTAGCGACCGCGCGCGTGCGTCGCG
>BOPP01000194.1:1107974-1154970 GCA_017312745.1 Gryllus bimaculatus | reverse complement strand
CCACCCACCGCCGCCCCCGCGCCCGCGCCCGCCCACATCCCAAGCGACGTCACGGCCGCCTCACTCACCACGCGCGACCTCCCGCCCTCAGGTGAGCCCCAAGGTCCACAGCGCGGGCCGTTATTCGCTCCGCACGACTCGCGTGTCAATTGATTGATTATATTTTGTATCAGTCGTTGACAACAATAATTATTGCAATAGGTTATTTTTTGCCACCCTACTGAGAGTAAGAGGCTCTTGCTCTATATGGTGTTACATTACTATTACTATTTGGCGTTCGGGTACGTTAACTGCTGTAGTCATTAGTCCCGTTAGAATAGTGAATGTTTTTTGGGAGCCTTTGGATGATGAAATCCGGTATCAATCCACACGTGGGCTTGAGCGAGATTTCGCTCTAGGTAAAAATAGATTGATATCGATTTACGAAGTCAATTTTTGTATGACTTCATCTAGTAGATACACAAGTGACGTCTCTCACAGGGAGTTCAGGGCTGACATCCGAGAAAAGAGATGCGTCTCCCCTTTTTTGTAATATAGATCTTAATTAACGATTGGCGGATGGTGTATTTAAAGCTGGAAAAGCCTTATGGTGTTGTTGCTATGGCAACGAATATCATTGAACGTTAGTGAACTATTTACTTTAAAATATCATAGGCATGTTTTAAAGGTAATATACTCAGGAATAACTACAAATTTTCTTATCAAATGATCAGTAAGCTAGTTAAGAGGTTGGTAGTTGTGATGCTTTTATTCACTTGAACCACATACTTTTTGCAGTATTGGAAATAGTTAAAAAATATTGAAATATATAATTGTTTCCAGTATGGTAGAAATTGTAGTTTCTGCTATATTAAAACCTCAGTTATAACTTTAAAAAGTCAAATTCAACCAGTTCAAACGAAGCGCCTCTGGTGCATATCTGCGTTTATGTCGATAGCAAGGAATAATAGTATTTTCTAACGTTTACAAATGAAATAAATATGAATAATTTTAACTGCCACAGTATTTGCAGGATATTCAGCAAAGAAAGAATAATACTTCACATTATTTTGTCTTGATTTCCTGAGATCTATCTCTAAATATCATAATCAGCGATCAAACGTCTAAAATACCAGAAATGTATCTGTATGTTCTACAATAAATATATTACGGTCCTTAAATCCACTTCCTTTCGTAAGAATTTTATAAATATCATACGATCATCACACAAATTAAATAGATGGAGGGGTGACAGAGATCTATACATTGATCTATACATACTAGGATCTAAACATTGTATCCTGAGTACTTTCTTCTCCTGGTATCTCCATCAGCAAGGTTCCGTCCGAGCCAGGACAAGCTCTAAGTTCCCGACTAATCTCTCGAAATATGGTAGTATAGTGAATGTAAGTGTGGTTTCGTAAGGGGAGAGTAAGGGACGATGTTCAGAAAGGAAAGATCGAGCACGGTCCATTATCCGATTTTAAAGTACTACTCCGGCATAAGTCATTGTATTGGTATTGGTCGAAGACACCACGGAAAACTGGCAATAAGAGCAGCCAAATGTTTGAAATCTACATCAGGCTGCAGCTAAGTTTCACAATGAAGCTAGTGTAAACCAGTTCCGCCAAAACCGCACTACTTTCTCGCCCGTATTATCACGCAAAATTACACGAAAAGTACTTAAACTTTCGAAAAAGTTTAAATGACCTTATTTGAAGATCTATCTTTAAGAAACAGATTTAATTAAGAGAAAAATCTCTATCTCAATATTTTGTTTGGTACGAATATTCCAATAAAATGTTGAACTTATGCAATTTTACAAATCAGTTTTCAACAAACATGAGGCCGGCACTACTCTCTTAAACGTCTATCACACTGTCTAACAAAAAATGTAATAAAAATAATGGGTCGGTTTTTGAAAATTTGGTAAATGTCCCAAAGGCTTTATGTAAAGTATCCTCCAAAATTAAAATATCGATTTCAAATTCAAGAGGCCATGACATCTGCCGGATCGATTGGAGAATGTCAGTTTTGGAGAAATTCGGCTCAACAGAATAGACGCTAGCGTTGTTCACACAATGTCAGTAAGAGGGACAAACGGACGGTTGGGCAGATGGACGGATGAGCAGACGGACGGATGGGCAGATGGACGGATGGGCAGACGGCCAGACCGACAGACGAACAGACGGAGGATTTTTTCTAAATACAGCAACTAAATTTATTCACTTTGTCGTTACCAGGGCCCTACTCCTTAGTGAGAAAGTAAAAAACTGGCCACCGTTGGGAATCAAGTGCAAGGCAACCTTGGTTAGAGACAGGGCGGAGGGAAAAGTTGTTGCCCTGAGCTAATCCAGCCGGTAGCCTTACGAGGGCACGAGAGAGAGACGTCTCCTCCCTCTGACAGAGAGCTGAGTCTTGGTCGCCTCTTATGAACGACCGCATTTTGTCACTGTCTTCGCACACCACTTAGTTTAAACATGCAAGCGCTTAGACCTCGGATCATCACAGTCCGCTTGTCTGTCCCTGCTCTTCACCCGAACGCTGAATGAATAAGATATAACAGCCATTATTCCCACCCCAAATTCCCTCGCCTCGTCGCGAGACAAATCCACTTGTCGTGGCAGGGGAAGCTGAATAGGGACCGCGGCTAGTCTCCAAGACGTTTGGCTTCAAAACGTATGTGGTCGGACCTGCTGCGCACCGCACTGACCGCTCGGCCCCACTCCGCACGGCCGACTTCGTCCAGGCCCTTCTCCCCTCCGCTTCTCTTCCCATTCCAGCCTATTGCCTTCCCGACTCACTTCGCCTCATCCCGCTTCATCTGCCTCCATTCAAACCCATTTCCCCTTATCCCGCTTTATCTCACCCCATGTCGCTTCATCCCTTCTCATCCCACAATGTAAGCATCATCCCACCTTTCTACCCTTTATCCCATCCTCCTGCATCCATCGCTCTATCCCTCCGCCAGTTTTCAACCTATTCCAGCCCATCCTGCGCCTTGCCTCCCGAACAAACCCCGCCCACGCTCCCCGCCCCCGTGCCCCGACTCCACGCACGGCCCCCTCGCCTCGCCCTCTGCGCCGCGGCGGACGCCGCTCCCCTGGCTTGCCCGCCAGCGCCGCCGCCGCCGCCGCCACCGCGGCGGCGCCGCGGGCGATCCATACAGCGCGAGGGCGCTCGCGACGCGCCACCCGCCCGCCGTCGGCGCCGCGGAGGCGGCCGCTACCCCCCCCACCACACACACACACACAGTCACCGCCTTCGCACATTCCCCCGAAGCCAAGGCGCCGCAGTTCACCTCCGGGAACTCCCAGTCTCAAACGTCGCTTAGACAGCGTCTCAGCGAAGGAGTGGGCCCTCGGGATTGGTAAAGTCAATGGTGTAACACTACTCACATCCCCTCCAAAGCAATATGGTAAAGGGAATAATCGTCCACAAAAAAGTTTAATAATTTTATTAATTATTACCCAGAGTTAACTTTCGAGGAAACACTTTTCGCATCCTCAGTGGGTCTTGCCCAAGCAACGTGGATCTCTCATAAATGTTCCGAACATGGTCGGAAAATATGAAAACTGCATAACATGTTGGGTACAGCTAGGTGGCAGCCCTGTTTTGGAATGCCATATTATGATTTATCACAAGATATCTGTTACCACCACGGAATTCCCTCTAAAGTGTTACACGTTTCACAATATTAGCAACAGTACTTGCGATTATCAATAGATAATCTGTGCGACAACACACATATAAGGCGCAGATGCATCTCCAATCTTGTATGACCCATTATGACAGCTTCAAGAATATCTTGAGTTACAGGAACAAATCCTCAATTTTCTTGACTCCAAATATTAAAATGTTTTCACATTCCTTTCATCCATTAATTAATTTATGTAAATGAATATTAATTGACAAAATTATTTCGTTATTTTTTATAGTTATTTCGTGTAACTCTCTGCGAGGCACACAAACTCGGGAGACATGCGTCTTGTAGTTGTACCACGGATCTTAGTCTATCTATGAAGATTTTAGTAGATCCGTGGAGAGAGCAAAAATACGAAAATTAAAGGTTTTTACACCTCGAGAGCATTTTCAGGATTTGAGTATGGAAATGATCTCTCTTTGTTATAAACCATCCATAATCTTGGTCCGTAAAACGCTTGCAGTAGGTCGCTTTAACGTACCTCTGATTATGTGATTATTAAAATTTGCAAGGTTCGCTTCGCCCGTAATTGAGTCTATTGGCTCCGTGGTGAGCGCGCTCGCAGCCCATTTGCATGTGTTCGCTAATCGAATATTTGAATCCCTTTGCAAATGATGCGGCACAGTTTCCTGCTCACTCTCGAAATAACGGGGTTTTCGCTTTCAGTATGGGAATGCGCGCACTTAATAATCACCCATCATTGGTGATGCCATTTATTCTGTGACCATAGATTCAGAACATCCATAGTAGCTTCAGTGGAACTCTAAAGGATTTGCCTTCGGACGAATTTTTATGGAGTTCTTTCAATGTATATGAGAAATCGCAATGCCTCTTCTGAAGAACGCTTCCTTCTGTTTAAAATAATATGATATGCAGGTAAAACATTTCAAATTTTAAAAATGTATTGTTTTATTTTTGAAATGAACATGTACATTGTTACATTTTCTACAAAAACGTTTATAAATTATATTTGATAAAGAATTAACATAGCATAATTTCGAAAATACGAATTATCAAGAGCAATCTAAAATTGTAAATGTAACAATTTTACTAAAAATTACCGATTTTATGAATGTTTTGGGAATTTTTATGACGCTTTTATCAATTGACAATTTTATTGATCATTTGCATTTTGTGTACAGTGTGTTTCTGACAAGACTCCCAATAAATAGAAGTCAGAGGGTTATTGTTGTGTTACTCTTTACTTACTATTTGTCTTACCTTTTGCGTTACGTAAACTTGACCAGCTGGATAGTCAGGTCGCTAAGGCTGGAGGGGCCTTGGCTGACTCGGTTCGAAGGGTCGCGGGTTTGAATCTAGCCCCGGCCGTGTATGTTTGTGTGTGTTCTTATATTTATGTGTTCGACTTACAGTTACTCTAATGTTAAAAATTACAGCGGTCACTATATGACCAAGCAGTTAAAAAGCAACCTTAAATAAATATAACTTTTGTTCAGGCCAAAAGTAATTGTTAGAACACAGAATAGTTGGGATAATCAGAAAAAACTAATAGTTAAAAATAGTTGTGAATAGATTTTCATGTAATATACTCATCATATTGTGTGAAGGAGTGGACGGAAATATATAAAAAAAATAATATATTTTATTGAAAATCTCCCAATTTTTAATAAATAGAATATTCGGAAGAAATAGAATGATTGTAAATTTAGTTTTTCGCACATTCAATGTAAATTTTTAGTTATGTGAATTCCTATTTTCATTGAAATTCCATAACTGCAGATCAATTTTTTTAATAACATAATCACAGTCCCTTAGATTGAAGATGAAATATAAATGGGAGTAAAATTTGAAGAACAATTTCTACCATAATTTTTGTTCCATTTCGAGGACCACTAAATTTGTGGAAAATAAACCAAAAAAAAAAAATTTAAATGAAAAAATATGAAGAGTTGTATTAAAATGACATTTCTCTACTTAAAATATTTCGGGGGAATTTATGCGTACGTTACCAGCATCTGTAATGTATTAATTAAATGTTAGCATGCCAAAATGTGGACTCTGCTTGTAACGTGAGTAGAACTGTCTTGATGTGTGACACATCATTTTCCCATTGACACATTGTTGTCCAGTTCCAGACGCGGTGTGGGCGACTGAGGCAAACCACTCGTCCACAGTGGAGGCGGAGGATGTCGTGTCCACGCCCGAAGACCGCTCCGCCTCGCCCACCGCCCCCAGCCTCGTTCCCGCCCCCGCCCTCGCCTCCACCTCCGCCCCCGCGCCCACCACCGCTCCGCGCCCGCCGGACCTGCCCAGCGGGCTGGTGGGGCGCGTGGATGAGTACTACTCGGGCTACGAGTACCAAGACACCGGCACCAACGACTCCCTCGCAGGTAGGAGTCCGCTCCAGACGCTACTGATTCATCACCCAGATGTAGTGTAGAATACAATAATAGCTAGTACTTGAAAAGCTTTTAAAACAAGCAGTCAACTCCCGTTTTTTGCACAGATGTCAAATATGCGTGACGCCATAGTAAAGTTATTTTCAAAAACGAACTTTGATTCACTTATAAATTTATAACGCTGTTAAAAAATTACGTATGCAACTCGCTCATACACACAAAATTGCATTCATACAAATTTGAAAACTTGCTCCTAACGTCGCTCGTGTTCATAACATGTACTCATGCAATAAAACTTTACACCGTAAACTAGTTGCATATAACATTATTTTCTAAAAAAAGAACAGGAACATAAACCATGTTTTGATGTAACTTTAATATCGTCAACTAATGGGAAGCAAGTGAAGTTGCGGGGAAATGAAATCGCGCCTTCCTGTACAAAACAGTTTTTTTAAAAACAGTATTCCAGTAAAGAGACATGTGTACCGTCAGGATATTGTAACTTCATTATAATATGGGAATTCTCACCCCTCATTCCAAGAGATCGTAATGGAACGGCAATATGCTCAAAAGTGTGTAATATTTAATACTTAATCATCCTGTAGATATAGAAAGAATACTACGAAGTACTAACTTACTACTCGTATAAGAAAGGATCGCTGTGACGGCTACTACTTGGCCATTCCTGGCATTGTAACGGATTTTATACGTGTAACAATACAATGTAACGTTTACATTTAGCTCATTTGTAAACGCCGCATCACTCCCTTGCAATGTCGTCATCCTGAATGATTTTTCATTTGTTTCCCAACCTGTCAAATTGATCTCTTCTTAAAGTATTTCTTCTATACCTCCAGAGTAAAGGCGGCTCCACACATACGGTATAGGGCGAATCCCGAGCAAGCGCTCGCCGAATCTCGAGTAGTGTGGAGGAGTCGTTTGGGATTAGCCGAGCGCCAAACAGTCGGTATTCGCCCTACCCACCGCGTGTTGGTCTTTAGGACACATTACAAGGAGCGAATGATCGCCGAACACATCAGCTTTTCGGGATTGGGCGGCTCGCTGCTCGGCGAATGCCGAATGTGTGGAGCCGCCTGAACCCTATGTACTTGTGCGCTGCAGGGAGCGCGGGTCGCGAGCCAGGCGTGATCCCGGACCCGGGCCACCTGGACGAGGCGGCGGCGACGGAAGCGGACGACGGCGAGGAGGGGGAGGAGGAGGAAGAGGAAGGCGCGGAGGGTGAAGAGGAGGAGGAGGAGGAGGAGGCGGAGGAAGAGGGAGCGGTCGACGCCCGCGGCGTGCCCCTGCGCCTGCCCGACGGACAGCCGGCGGACGCCGACTCCACGAACCACGACCTCATCGACTCCGTCATGTGACATCGGACTTCGGTGGCGGCCGGCGGCGGGCGGCGGGGGCGGCGGCGGCGGCGCGGCGGGCGGCGCGGCGGCGGCGGGCGCGGCGCGGGCGGGCGCCGCGTCATGGCCACCGGCGCCGGCCTTCGCCCTCGTCGCGCAGCTTGCTCGCCCTGGGCTGCGCCGCGCGCAGACTCCTGCGCGGTAAGGACTCGCTGCCACAGCTTGGCTGTCCGCCATTCTGCGGCCTTCCTCAGGGCGAAATGGTCGCAGAATGGCGGCCGAAACGTTGCTTCCTATGTGGTTGACGCAAAGCAGCACTGTCAACGTTGCGACCGCCATACTTCGACCTTCCTCAGGGCGAAATGGTCGCAGAATAGCGGCCGAATATTGGCTCCTTAGTGATTAACGCTGGGCTCAAGTGCCAATGTATCGACCACCACTTAAGGACCTTTGTCAGGGCTATATGCGCGGAGATGGTCAGCACACGAATAAGTATAGATACAGATATATAAAACTAGATTGGAAATGGTGCTTCTCCTAGTAAAGCCAATTGAGATGGCGGCGTGCGCAACTCTGGAGTTCACTAATACAGCAATGCCAATATACTCTTATGGTACTTAAATTAAATCTTTTGATTGATCTTAATTTGTTTGCCAACAACAATTCTTTTATTCTACAAAATGAAAAGATCAATACATTATCATTAAGTACTGTAAATTACTTTTTATGAGCTACGAAATAAAGATATTCTTCGGCCTTCCTCAGGGCGAAATGCGCGGTGACGGTCAGCGCTTCAGTTAATATCTGTGAATATAGGTTCCCCTCACTCGTCAGCCAGTTGACCGGCCGGTCAGCCGCTGAGGCTGGTCGCTGAATGGTGGCTGAAATGTTGGCACCTGTGCCGTCGACGCGGCGTCTCCCGAACAGTCAAGTACATTCCGGCTATGGAAGCTTACACTCTCAGTACATACAACTGCTTCCGCATATTTGCATTGTACGTAGGCCGTTTTTTTCAATCTCCGACTAATCCCTAAAACTTCTTGACAAGTAGGAAGAGCAAGTCCATCACGTTTGGTAGGGGGTCGAAGTTACAATGAATCTGCGTATAAACTGATCAATAATGTTATACCTCTTGCAAATACTTAGGAATACAGCTAAACAGTAAATTGAGCTGGAGAAATTAAGTCAATTTCGTTGTAGGGAAAACCTGGAAATCTTTACATTTTGTTATGCGGATACTGAAAAAGAGTACAGTGAGAGCCAAAGAACTCGCATATATGTCTTTAGTGCGACCTATATTAGAATATGGCTCGGTATGTTGGGACCCATACAGAATTTTGAAACAAAGAAATCTAGAAAAGGTCCAGCGTAGAGCATCAAAATTTACTTTCAGGAGTACTGAGAATAAAGGGGTACGGGAGTCCCTCTAAAGGAGGAGATTAAAGTCACGTCTCTATGCAATATACAAAGCATACACAGGCCTCCGAGTGTAGAAAGAAATTTAAAGTCGATTAGGGAAACCTACATATTTACGCAGAGCGGCTCACATGCACAACATTCAGACAAGAATTCAGAAAACGGACCTTGGGAAATATACATTCGCGAATCGCACTATTAGGGACTGGAATGGTTTGCCTGTGACAATCTTCGATCCCTATCCTCAAAGACTGAGCAAATTTAAAAATAAATTAGTTTCTTGAATGTAGATATGTGTTATAAATATATTTAATACAATTCAGTGTAATTAACTATGTCTTCTATGTAATTAAGTATTATTATTGTTATTATTATTAATGTTATCGTAATCATTATAATTATTATTATTATTATTATTATTATTATTATTATTATTATTATTATTATTATTATTATTATTATGTGCAGTGCGGTGAAGTGAAGTGTGGTGAAGTGGAGTTCTATGAAAGATTGCACGGTGAAATATTCACGTGAATTTGTAAAGTTTGTAGATTTTGTAAAGTTTTTAAGCTCTGTAATGTTAAGTTAGTGTATTCTGCCACCAAGTTCTCACACTTATGCGCAGAATTATTACTAAATCTAAAAGATTTAAAAATGTTTCGTGGGCGATCGCGCTCATCATAACCTATGCTACGACTCGCGCCATATCGCCGATTTGAGCTGAGCTGTAGGATCGTGAAGATGGCTGGTGCGGTTGAGGTGGTCGCCAAGCGCGAGATGCGCAGAAGTGCGAGAAGCTTTATTCAAGAATAAGGGAATAGCGCACCAGAAAATCTTCAAATAGTGAGACGATAATTCAGCTTTGAAAAAAAAAGAAAAGAAAAAAGAGGAATGCTGGATTCTGGCTGTGTCCTCATTTATGACGACTGCCGCCATAGCGCTGCTTTAACCGATCAACGTCTGAGCCAGATAGGTCGTGCTTGATTGCCCGGATCCGACTTAGCGGAGAGTGATTTTCTCGTCTTCCTCGAATTGAGAAATGGCTAGGACACTAAAGCTTCCAGACCAATAAGGAGCTTTAAGGTGAAGTTGAGACCATCTCAATCATGGTGGCAACGTTCGTCCAAGATGCGGCGATGCCATCGGATAAGACATGCCTAAATCTTCACAGTAATTGTGTAGGAAAATAGTTATGAGTGTATATAACTATTCGTAATAAATTCCTTTCTTTTCGTTCTCTTGCCATTTCAATAATATCGGAGGTTGAAAAAGAACGGTCCCCGTAAATTGTGTTGTTCGTTGAGGGTTCCGTATTGCATGTGTTGGGGTAAGTGATAAATGTCGTGGGATGAGTGCAGAGTTCTGCATATTGTGGATGGATTGTGTATTGTAAAATGTATTTTTGATATTGTAGGATATAACTTATTCGTCATACCATATGTATTTCGTTAGTTTGTATTTTTTGAAAATTCCTCGACTTTGCAATGTAAAGGGAAAAAGTGTTGTATTTGGCCCGAAACTAGGAGAAGGATATGGTATGAAAATCCGTTTTGAGTGTCTTAGACAAAAAAAGAATTGTTTCGAATGATGGATGTCGGTAGGTATCGATGTGTAGATGGATGAATTAATGCGGTAGATAAATGGATGCAGTGCACCTAAACATACGCTAAAATGTCGATTTCTACCAAAAAATGCAGAAGTTTAACTATTTTTTAGCATGTCTTGCAATTTCATTATTACGTTTCTTTACAAAGCCTTACATTTCTTTTCTATGACATATATTCTGATAATCTGATTGCTGAGGTGTTCAAAAGTGGGACTAGAGCACGTCGGAAGTGTTGGTAGTGGTTGAGCAGTGGAGGCGTGTGGTAAGCATGGCTAACGAATACGTGAGGTGAGCCATGAGTAGATGAGCAGCTCTCCCATCGGCAGTGCGGGTGTGTGTGGTGCAAATGGTTACCAAACGTGCGGTGAGCGTTTGCTCCTTGAGTACATGAGCAGCTCTCCCTTGAGCAGTATGAGCACGCGTGGTGAGCGTGGCTACCGAACGTGTGAACGGATGAAGTGCTCTCCCATGAGCAGTGGTGAGCATGCGTGCTGAACGCGTGCGGCGCGCGTGTGCTGCGTGAGGAGCGTCTCGAGCGCGTCGCGCGTGGCGTGGGCGCAGGTGGCGACTCGAGCGCGGCGGCGCTGCTGCACGCGGAGCTGGCGCTGGGCGGCGCGAGCGGCGCGTGGCTGCTGGGCGGCGCCGTTCCAGGCGGCGCGTGCCGCGCCGCCCGCCGCCGTCGCCCGGCGCGGGGCGCGGGCGCGGGCCGCTGCCTCGCCTTCGCTCTTTCCTGCACTTGGCTAGCCACCTGCCGCCCGACGTCATGCTCTCGCGCTGCTGACTGCTGGTGATGCGCTCCTCGCTGCTGGTGGTCTAACACGCGCCACCTCATCCCAGACGCGCGCGTCGCCATCCCGACCGCCGTCCCGCCGCCCGCTGGGCCCTGCGCGTCCCCGCCTTGGGGGCTGGCCCCGCGCCGCTTCGTCGCCGTGAGTCCCACCCCCCCCCACCACGCCCCCCTGGCGCACGCACACTCACCCGTAGTGGTCTTCCTACCACCCCCGCGTGCGTGTCTCCCATACACCGACGTTCCCGTTCAGCGAATTCCTCGATACTCTCTCCTGCTCTCCTTTTTAATCACCCGCGTCTTCTCTGTCATTCTTTCTTTCACCCTCGTTTTCTCCCTCGCCCTTTATGTTTACTTCTTCATCCGCAACCATTTACCACCCTCGTCTTCTCCCACACCCTTTCCACCACTTTCGTTTTTTCCCTCCCTCCCTTCCCTTTATTATCTGTTTTGTCGTAATACTATGCAATCAACGAACAGTGAAGATAAAGTACTAATGTGCATGCATGAGAACTGAAAACGGTAGTTAAGATGATTTCGAACTGAAATTGCCCCACCTCGTGGCCCCCTCCGTGACGCGTGCTGAGAGAGCGCACCGTTGCAGGCGTGCTACGGCGCCGACCCGCACTGCTACGAGACGCGCCGCTTCTGCTGGGTGTCGGTGGAGCGCGGCATGCTGCTGTCCTTCCTGCTGCCCGTCGGCGCCCTCATCGTGGTGAGTCCCCAACCGCGCTCACCTCCCTCAACCGGGAGATTGCGTTCCATTTCCACACTAGATCGCATTACCTAACGTCAACCGCTACAATAACTCAATGGCAACCACTGGCACTTTCGAAATTATCATTGGTAATACAACGAGAGCTTAGGAAATTGTCGATAAATCCCCGATTTGCAATGCGCGGAATGGAGTATCTGAGAATTTCTAAAGCACGAATGGTATTTAATAGGACTATTCCACAAGTGAAATTATGTCCAATAGAGTTCCAAATATTAAAAAAAACTGAAAGCACGTTGAGTACAAAGAGGTTACGTTATGCACTAGTACAACCGCGATTTATGCACATTAACACATCGATCAATACGTACCGCCTCCTAAGATAGATAAGTCGCAGTCCAGTAGGGAGGAATAATAAGAAAAATCGGTTACAAAGCCAATAATGTTTTAGAGAAACACCGCTCTGATGGGGGATTTTGTATGTATAGTTAAACACTTCTGGTTTTAATTTCACGAGTGGAATAGTATCTTCAAATGGTAATTCAACAATGTGTCGTTTTCTAGTTTTGCGTATCATGTTCTTAAGACAATTGTTTATTATGCTTCCAAATACTGCGTTAATGTTAAACGGAGTCTGAAAAACATTGAATTCTGTTTGAGCTGAATATGAATATTCGTAGATTGATTTTCCGAGCACGTCAACTGCTATGGCCATTAATGCCGTTAGTATAGTAAATGTTTTATCACGGAAGATGGTGGTGTTCCCCTCCCCCGCTGGATGGCACGACCTGTTATCGGCTGGTGTGGGTTCCCCAACCAGGAATCTCCCATTAGACGGGCACCGCCCCAGTTGGGACAAGCACTATGCACTCAACTGGTCTACCTTCATGTTTGTTATTGTGGTGCATGTGTGTTATGTAAATAGGGGAGAGGATTGAACAAGGAAGAGGAAGGATAGGATGCGCACAGTCTGTATTCCGTTTGTTAGGGTATTTCCTCGACATTCCCTGGATATTGATTGCAGAAACCATTGATAATAGTAACCGACCGCTACAATTCTCCTCTATACAGCGACTGAATTCGTCCTAGTTATTTACCTGGTGTCGAAATCCGATGCCGCCGGGGCTCGAACCTCGGATATCCCGGTCAGAGCCTGCAGAGGCAGTGGTAATGTTCTCTCGCATCTAAACGCAGCCGGTGAGATGTCAATAGTTTATCTCCCTGAAAAACTGTGTTTCATGGAAATACGTCACATTACATCGAAGAAATGTTCTGCGCAGTATCGTCAGCCATGTAACGTAGTTTCTATGTTTTAAATGTATTTAATAATTCAAATCGTTTAAAACAGATTATCCCAACTGGAAATAAAACTCTTGTGCACTACGCTCCGAAGTAAACGTAACGCCTAGCTCTAGCAATATGTTCACCATAGATGTTGTTCAAAGTTTTTATTTATTGGCAAACACGTTTTTAAAATGCCTTAATGTAACATCTTACGTTTTCAAAGATATACGTATTGAGATTCGATTTGATTTTAAGTCATATAATATTTTTAAAATGTATTTATTTAGAGTGTTTGTAATAAAAAATAACTATTTTTATTTTTTTGTGGTTAGTACTATCCTATTTGTTTGGTTCATAAAGATTATTTTATGCTGCGAAAAAACGAAATTAAAAATTATACTCATATACCCCTATTTTCTAATTTACTTTATGCATATATTTTTTTTCGGATAAAAACGTACGTTCACATATTCAATAAAATATTAAAATATGATTAAATGGTAAGGATAATTGGATGACATATTTCCCTTGCTAGAAACTTTTGTTTTGAAACACATTGAATATGATTATTAACTCAATACTCTTCAAATCCAGGCAAAATAAATCAGAAAGAATTTTCTTGAAGCTAGGGGAACGGATTTTTAGAAGCTGAAATATTGTTATCTCGATCTCTTTCAAAGAGCGTTTGTAGTTGAAAGGTTGCTTTCATAACAGTAGCTCTCTGGATAAATGTGTATGCCGCCGAGTAAACGTATATGATTAAAAGAAAAAGATGCTGCGCTTCATCTACCATAATACAGAGGGATATTTCTGATTTTCTCTTTTTAGTAAGCATGCAAATTGGGAGCTTTTAACTCATTCACTTTTCTTTCCCGATATCGAATTTTGCTGACTCATATTCTGACTCTTTTTTTAAGTTGTCAATAGAGCTTAGGAAATGAAGCCATGAATAAATTTGACTTTTTAAGTGGCAATTCGTCGAGAATTGTGAATTAATAGCTTCTCAAAGGGTCAAATTAAATCTGTTTCATAAAAAATGTAAATTCAATTCCAAGCAATTTTGGCTCAGTCATCTGTTTAACTTCCTTTCCGGTATTCAGCGTATCATGTTCTCGTAAGAAACAAAGACAATATGAAAATTGAAAATATAATGTTGTAACAATTGTGATAATACATTGCGTAACCTGAGATCGATAAATATATTCGCTTAAATAAACCAAAAGCCAATGCTAGTGAAATTGGACGAAACGTTCAATACATAATTCGTCATATTTATTCCAGGAACTGTTTTTAAAGTTGCATACACACTTGCGGGTAAGCACTAATGTAGCATACTTCCACATATCCTGCAAAATCTTCCATATGTTGATGGGCTTTCTGGCAACTGACCGCTTGTCTAAAGTATGACGTTCGGTGCGGAATAGAGTATGTCTTGGTTCCAGTTCACTTGATAATTACTTTGATATACCACCATTTACATTACAATTGCTAACGCTAATGGGAGCGATAGTGTTCACGTTAGATACCCCCATCTTTTCTTCCTGAGCATGCTTGTAGGAAGAACTGTGATCCCGAAAAAATAGTACCAACACAATGTGGATTGTTCCTTTCGCAGTTCATGACTACTTTCTAAGCAGATATTCGTGATTTGCAAAGTCTTGTGGAAGATAAACTTTAAGTGAACAATACGCATCGGGTCGAGGTGTAAGGTTGGGTAAGGGTATCCTCATTTGAATCTCACGCTCAAATGGCACGGGCTGATTTTCTTCACTGGCTAAATACTAAGAGGAATTGATGCGTTATCTGGAGGAGAATTCTAGCGGCCGCCTGCTACAATGATGATTCGTTTTCTGTGGTTTCTGCAATCATTAAAGGGAAGAAAGGCGGAGCAGTTTCCTAACAAACAGGTTATGCAACCCGCCTGTTTTTTTCTTTTTCCTTCCATGTCCCTTCTCCCTTTTAAGGCGGCTCCACACATGCAGCATTCGGTGAATCCCGACAGTGTAGACGGGATTTGCCGAGCGCCGAACGTTCGGTATTCTCCCTAACCACCGCGTTAGGGCGAATGTCGAATGTGTGGAGCCGCCATTATATTATTATTACTACTACTACTACTACTACTACTACTACTACTACTACTACTACTACTACTACTACTATTATTATTATTATTATTATTATTATTATTATTATTATTATTATTATTATTATTATTATTATTTGATTGTTTTGTACATAGTTCCGTTTTTAATAACTTTACATATGTATTGATGACTTTTTAAATAAAACTTATTCTAACGTAACACTACTACAGAGGTTGAGGAAACCATAATGGCACCTCATAGGATCTATTGCAGATCTGAGAACAATTTACAAAATATGTGAAATGGATTTTTATGTGAGTGAGATGGATGGGGTTTTTGAAAAGTTTGAATGAAGATAAGTTTTGGATACGGTGTATATTAGAGAAGAAATTGTGGGATAGGTAGGTGATGTGGGGCATGATGGGATCGAGGTAGAATTCATTGTGTAATTGATTAGTTATGAACCGGGATGCATTAGTGATTGTACGGAGGAATTGGTTCTATACTATTTGAATTTTTTTGATATTTGTTTCTGCAGCATTGATCCATTCTGGGCAGGAGTAGAGAAGAGTATGTCTGATTATTGTTTTGAATAAAGTTTTTGCAGTTTTGTGTGGTAGGTAATTATTTCTATTTATTAGAGTTATTAATTGATGCAGTTTGTTATTAGTTTGTATTATTTTTATATCTATGTGCTGTTGCTAGATCATTTTGATGTCCATGTGTAGTCCAAGATATTTTATGGGTTTATTTGGTGGGTACCATGGGATAGGCTCCGTATTTAATGTTAGTGGGGTTGGTGAAGTGTATGGTCTTAAAGAGAATATTTTTGCTGTAGTTTTGTTTGGGTTTAATTTTATTTTTAATTTGGATGACCAACTGCCTTTTTGTTTAGATACAATTGTATGCGGTTTTTAATATTGATTAGAGAGTGCCAGAAGTGTGTCATTTGCAAACTGTGCTGTTTTTACTATTTCATCTATGGGAATGTCTGCTACATAGAGATTAAACAGTGTGTGTAATAGGGGGGGGGGGATCCTTGTTATAATCCTGCTTTGATTAACCTGGCATTTGAGTGATAGTTGTTGATAGTTACTGCAAAGGTTCTGTTGGATAAGTAGTTTTGGTTTACTGAGGTGATGTAGTGTGGGGTGCATATTTTCTTTAATTACTATATTAGTGCCTGGTGTAAGACTCTAACAAATGCCTGTGTTATGTCGAGTAATATGAGTATTGGGTTTTTTTTCTTTTTTTTCTTTTTTCTTTTTTTTTTTTTTGAAATGCTATGTTGAGACGTTCCGTGATTCTGAGGAGTTGATGTTGTGTGAATATATGATCAGTGAATCCAAACTGCTCTCTTGGAATTGCTTTTGTTATTTATAGGTGCTTTTTAAGTCGTTGGGGTATTATTTTGTCGAAAATATTAGAGATGGTAGAAGGCTTATCCGGCGATAACTGTCGCTATTGGCTGAATTTTAATTGGGTTTCGGAACCGGAAGGATAATGGCATGCTTCCAAGTGAATGGAAAATGATTCTTTCTGAATCATGAATTGTATATATTTGTTAAGTATGCAATTGCGGGGGATGGTAAGTGTTTTAGTACTGAATTATTGATATTATCATGACCTGGAGCTTTTTTGAATCGGGAGAGAGTTAATGATTTGTATTATTTCTGTAGGATTCGTGTAATGAATTTTGTGATGTGGGCCGTAGTTTGGGAGGTTTATTGACTGTATTATTGTGTTGTGTTCCGGGTGCGGTTTAGATTGATTGAGTGTGAAAGTCGACTCAAGGTAATTGGCAGTTTCCTCTGCCTTGTCGGTAGGGGTGAATAACTTGCCTTTCGGTGAGTCGATGGCTGGAATTATTGTTTTCTTTTTTAGTATTTGTTTGGTAAATTTCCATGTAGAGTTGTTTTGTGCTGTTAATGATTCTATCTTCTTCTGGAATTTGAGATTTATTTGATTTTTTATTGATTTCTTAACTATATTAGTTAATATATTTAGTTCTGCTTCTATTTGTGGATTTGGTTTGGTTCCACAGTCTTCTGGTGCTGTTTCCTGCAGATAGAGCAGAATGATTAATTTTGTTATGTGTTTGTTATTTGTGGGCTGCGTTTCTGTTATTGGTGTATGTACTATGGTGTTTAGTAATATTACGGCGTTGTATATTTCTATAGAATTATTTAAAATTTTAATTTTTGGTGTTAAGTTGCTGGCTATATTTTGGAAATTAATCCAGTTTAATTTTTGTTTATTTTGAGGATTGGGAATCGCGGGGGTGAGGTTTTTCGAGTAAGTTTATTTACCGGAAGATGGTCAGAGTCGACTTCCTGATACGGAGTTGAGTAAAAATTGATATTGGCGTCAGTCAGTCCGATGTCAAGGATGTCTGGTTGCTTAGTTACTTCTCTTGGATAGTATGTTGGTTCAGGAGGGGATAGTATATTGATAGTGATATTGTTTATAATTTGTGGTTGTGTTATTCCTACTTGGTTGCAAGTGCGACATCCCCAGTTTGTGTGTTTAGCATTTAGATCACCTTGTGTTAATGTTTTATTTGTTTGATGTGAGTCAATTAAGAATATTTTGGGTTGGTTTTTTTATTGGTGTAGGTTTACAGACAGTTATTATATTCCATGATTCATTGTTCATTGTTAGGGTTATTTCCACTGTTTCAATTCCTGTGATGTTCGGTATATTAATTTCATGATGGATTATATTATTCCTGACTGCTATAAGTACACCACCTCTTTTATGTTCGGTCCTGTCATTTCTATACATTTTGTAATCTGGAATGTAAAATTTATTACTATTCTTTAGGCGCGTCTCTGTTATGCTCGCAATGTCTATGTTATATATGTGTACATATTGAGTAAGTTTTATTTTTTTGGATGTGATCCCATTTGCATTCCTATTTGTTAATGATATATTTCTATGGGCTGGTCTTGACATTATTGTTATTAGAAAATACTGTTACTGTATTCTGAATTGTACTGATTAATGATGGTATGAGGGAGTTTATGAAGTTAATAATACAGAGCGATATATAATTAATTCTTGTATTTAAAAGGGGATTATTATTATCTTATTTGTTTTCTTGAGTACGATTTCTCTGAGATCTCATATTTTAACAAATTCTGATTGGTTTTTCAGGGTTAATGTTCCTAATGATTTTCGGATTGACTGGGTAGGGGGTAGTGATGGAAATTTTTCTTGTTGGATGATGGTGGTATTCTTTGGTATAGATTTCTTGGGTTATTGGGTGGGGTGATTTTCTTGTCAACTATTTCCTTATAGTAGAAACAGTTCTCATTTCTTACATCTGCACCGTGATTGCCTTTGCAAAGGATAGTGGTGGGGTTTGCTTTCCTTTCAGGACAAGTTACAGTAAAGTGATTACCAGAACATATTACACAGTTAATTTTGTGATTGCAATTGTTTCTAGAGTGTCCACAGCCCAAACATCTATAGCATTATAGTGGATCTTTTGGTCTTTTTCTTTTTTCGGTGATGAATTTGATTAATGTTGAGTATTGTTTCCAGTGGTTCATTGCCGTTGAACGCGGCTGCTATTACGGGAATGGAATGGCTGTCCTTCTGAAGACGGGTGATTTCAACAATGGATGGGTTTCTTTGTTTTCAATTTTGCATAATTTCACTGTCAGTTATGGAGAGGTGGAAATTTTTTAACACTACCGAAAAGTTTTTGTTTGCAGGGTCTTTCTGGGAGTGGAATCTCCTTTTTTTGTTGGTTAAGTATTTTATGATTTTACAGAAATCTTCAACTGAACCGGGATTTATTTACCCTTTGTGGTTTTTTGTTCGGCTACGAAGTTTTTTGATACGTTAATTTTAATTTCATTAACGAATGAGTTGATGTTAGTTGTCTTGGCCATAAAAATTGGGGGTATTTTACTGGTTGTGGTAGACTGTGAAGATTGATCACACTTTAGATAGTTAAAGCGGTTATCTGGGGGAAGAGAATTGGTTTTCTTGGAGGTTAATTCCGAAAATCAGAGGAACATTTAATGAAGTTCCAAGTCTATATTCTAATTTCTGTAGTTGAAGTTTTGGGCTACGGAGTATACGGGAACATCGTAACCGTCTGTGGGTGGTGCACTGGCTTAATTTGGTGTAAAACCTTTAACATAGTCACTGTCACTTGCACTTGCACTATGTCTTTTGTTATCACTATTAGAAGCGTCCTCGCCTACTGACATTTTTCTTTGATTGATGCTGGCTTCTACTTCATGCCGGCTTCCTAAGGTTACGAGCGTTGTTGGGTCTTGTGATGGGTCTTGATAACATGAAGTTTCTGATGAAGAAGATTCCATGGCTGAATCCTCGTTCGTAGCACTTTCACTGTATGTGGTAGGTAAATTGATGAAGTTGCTTGGCGGAATATCGCTGGAGTAGTGTAGGACGTAAAGAGCATTGCTGACTTCGTTGCCTGTTGATTGATTCACATCGAATGCCATTGGGGAAAGTTATTCGATGCACTGGATTAACACTATATTTCAGTTATTCCACTTATTACAAGAATTACAATTACAATTACTTGAAATATAAACTGGTTGGTTGGTATCGAGCGGGACCGTACCGACGCTAGCGTCCCGACTTTTATGAGCGCTCTGCGATGTGAACGGCTTTGTGGACGGGACTCACTCAGACCTCGCACTTCATTATCATACATATCTGGATCGGGAGGGGGAATACCGACGTGCAGTCGGCGTCGCATCATCCAGTGGGGGAACAAACCACAGCCTCCCGCGATTTTTTGATGGATTTGTGATTCCGGGCGCGTGAATTGCTAAAGTCATTATTCCCGTAAGAGTGGTGCACGATCGTGCTTGGTGGTGGCTGTGATCTTTCGCCGTCGGATGGTGAGATTCGGCAACAACCTACCGTTGGCTAGCGGGCTCTTCCCCAACCAGGTATCTCCCACCAGCGGGGCACCGCCCCAGCCGGGGAAAGGTCTGACCGATCTCCCGTCATGTGTGGTAGTGTAGTGCGTGTACGTATAAGCGTGTGTAAGTAAGAGGTAGGATAGGACAAGGAATGGAAAGGAAAGACGCGCACGGTCCGTGGCCTGTTTGTTAGGGCCCCGTTTTCGCTTGGTGTTGATCGGAGAAACAACGGAAAACTACCGATCTGAGCAGCTGGTAATTATAATTCTTCTCCAGGCAACGACCTACCTACCTATCTACTGTCAAAAATCCTACGTCGGACCTAAAAACCTAGCACCTCCCGCTCAGAGTCACTGCAGTTACATCAGTGAAGCCTTGAGCGACTTCTTCCGGTAGGTCCCTCGGTAAAACATGCAGGCATGCGGGTGTGAAGGCCATAGCAGTTGATGCGTCCGGGAACACGAAGCAATCAATCCATGAGCGCTCGCACTCCCGCAGTGGAGCGGTGGCGTCAAGTGCGCGCGCGCGCCTTTGCGCATGTGCGCGTGCGTAGGCCAACACGTGGGCGAGCGTGTGCTCGCTGCGGCAGCTGTCGCCCCCGTCGTCGCCGGCCAAGGGCGGCGCGGGGGCGTACGGGGCCGGCGGCGGGGAGGCGGGCGGGATGCCGCTGCCGCTGCTGCTGGCGGCGTCCGCCTTGCGGCCGCGCCTCCGCCGCCCCGGCCCGGGCCCGGCGCCGCCGCCGCCGGCCCCGCCGCCCCCGGCCCGAGGAGCGCGCGCCCGCCCCGCACGCGGCGCCGGCCGCCCGACCCTGCTGCCGCTCCTTCGCGTGCACTGGTTTCCTGGCCGTGCTTCGCCCTGGAAACGCCGGCCTCGCTCGCGCTGCCCGCCGCCGACCCATGCTAACATCTTACTTGTGAGTGCGCCTCCATCGCTTCGCTATTCCCCTCCTCCCTCTCCTATTCGCTGGCTTGCCACTCAGGCATCATTTGATTATTTCATTAACACATTCCATTCGCCGACGCTGGGATGGCCAACCGTATGTACCAGACTCAGCGCTTCGGTCCCGAAGGATCGTGGGTTCGAGTGCGCCTTGGGTTTTGTTTGTTTGACCCTTGTCTTTCATGTAGGGTGTTGGCGCGGAGGGCCTCGCTTCTGTCTGGACTCTCAAACAGGATTCAGAGGAGCCTGCAAATGTGTGGTTAATTGTCATGTGATTCGAAATTGCTGTGCCATGAGAACGTAAAGTTCTTGCATGGGAAAGTCTAAGAAGAACACATACATTTCCATATTATTTCCGTAACTTCTACGTAACTTGACTATATTTCCTGATGTGTACGCCTCACTCGCTTCATATTCCCTTCTTAAGTCACTTTTTTAAACTCATTCATTCATTATAAACTAGCACTTTCACTGTCCGTACGTTCATATTACCAAAACGTAAACTCGATGGTTTTAGTCACTTGTGAACATGTGTACGTGTGAACGTGCTGTACCTGTGAACCACATGTGTTCACAGACGTTTCGAAGTTTTATGGCATAGCTTTGCAAGGAACGTACCGTAAACTACACGAATTTTTGCTTTGGATAACTGGCTAGGTACGCTCTAATAATTTAAAAATACAACGCAAGATGCAGCAGAAAATATTTTTCTGAGAATATTACAATAAATATGTTGTAAAGTCCGTTTGGACGTGGCAATAGAATATTAATGTTTTCATAGCAGACAGGGAATGTGCAGGGAGGGGATTTTATGACCAAACAATTATAAGAAATACTGCAATTAAAAAATATGCATTTTAGACCTAAAATTTTCTTTCAAATTGCACTTTAACACGCATTATCAATTGACAATATTTCATTTCCCTGTATATTTTTTGGGAAATGATAATGAATGGTGATAAAATTAGAAGAAGCATCTTGCACTAAAATTGATAAATTTTTGTACAAACCAACAATCTACCTTATTTGCGGAAGAAATAATTGAAGTAAACATATACCTTAGTGAAAGTACTGTGTGTCTTGTCACATTTTATCTGCTTGGTTTAAAAAATATGATATCAATAACATCCTACATTTTGCACAAATATTTATCATTTGGTAGAAAAATAAAAAAGCAAACTGTGACACGGCTCATTTCGACACCGAATGCTCAAAATAAATAGTAGTTTCAATAAAAAGAGTCAAGACTAAATTTAGCGATAAGTTTCTATTTAAAGAAATAATGCGAATATAGACCCATAATTACGGCGAATAATGCACCAGCAGATAAAATCTATGTAATGTACAACAAATGGCACTAACATGTCAGTCCACATCGCATCAAAAATATTAACAAAACGTCAATGATTTCACTTAGTTATGCTATGAAGAAAGACAAATCATAGAAATCTGCTCTCTAATTATCACAATTAACGTAATATTTCTTTTCAATCATTTTAGATATTCTTTACTCTATCACTCATTACAATTCCGTTTTTTATATACGATTTAATTTTCCGATAATTCATTATTATTTATTCGTCGTTTGTTTTATCCATTTATATTTTTCATTCATAGTTTCAAATGACAGCAAGTTTTTATTTAATCTTACTTTTCGCATTCAGTTATTTTTTAATCAGCGCGTCCAGTTTGTCCCGTAGTTATTTTCCGTGTAACTTTCAGCTCATCGTGTTATAGTTTAATTCTTTCCCAGTTCATTCCTTAATCTTGATTGAATCATTGGATGCGCAATACAATGTGTTAGCTTACCCACTACGTTTAAGTCATCAAAAATGTAATTTAATTGTAGTAGAGAATAGCACACACTAAAATTTAATTTTCGTGTCAAAAAGGTTCGAGAAAAAGGGTAAAATTCGGGATCCAGAAAATGCCCAACATCTACATTTCAGCATGGTTTTTGGAGTTACAATTTTAAAGCAATTTTACACACACGCTAACCGAAACAAAATGAAAGCAATACTAATGTATAAAAACACTTGTGCTAATGATAAATTTCCGGTACAATTCTTAATAATGAATATTTTGAATGTTCCCTCAAAAAAAATTAAAAATATCTTCAAAAAAAATTATAAAATTTTGATTTTATAAAAAATTTTATTCTTTGTTTTTTCAAACTTATTTTAACAAAATCTCTATAATTATTTGATATAAAATGACTGAGTTGTAAAGTTGTTTTATTATCAAGCTAAAAAGCTACAGTTCCTGAATTAGTAATATTTTTCTCTGAAATTACAGTTCCATGCTTAATCGACATTTATAACGACATCTCGTAAATGCCTTAAATGAATGCTCTAAAGTCTACATTATTCACAAAAAGTGAAAAAAGTGAAACTATATCAAACATATTTCAAATATATCGAGGTTATTTGTACTCTTAAAAAATGAGCCTCATTCTTTTATTTTAATTCTCTCCGCTTTCTCTGGAGCCCACTAAATCTCTTACAGCGCTGGCTGAATTTGAGGGTTTCATGCGTTTTCCGTGCTTTTTGTGTTTTTTGGCTGCGGGAGCATGTGGCGTGGGCAGATGAAGGCACATTGTGTGATAGCGAAACAAATGAGACGCGTTTCTGTGGACGAAAGTAATGACTTGCATTACCAGTAATTATGTTGCAAAGAATGTTATCCATATTTTTGAGGAGAAATATGTGTGCATTTACATGGAAGAGATTTGTATGCATGAAAGGATAAAAGGGTTAAAGGGAACGAACCTCGTTGAAAAATGCAATGTTCAGCGATGGCAGTAGCAATTTTTACACTCTAAATATAATTATCAACAACAATACATATCTTATAAATATATTAAAATCGGTTATATCAATTACAAACTAATTTTAAGAAACATTTAAAGATTTGAAAATTAAATGCGTTTTTTAAGGGAATTAAACTTCAAAACTCCGTACCGGATATCTTTGTTGCGAATTGTTTTGAAATTCCAAGTACTGTTCAATTAATTGTGTAATTAGTTTTGAAGTTCCGTTTCACGGGATAATTTGTCGTTCAAAGCAATAACCTTCTTGGAATATTTTAAAAATAATCTTTAAGGCTATAAGGATGCTTGTTCGAATTTTAAGCGATACACACGTAACATAAACAACATATTTTGTTTCATTTTCATTCACGTAATGTAAGTTTTAGATAAAATAAAAGTACTTAATAATTAATTTTTAGATAAAAAATAATTTTCTTCATATACTAAACTATCTTAACCTCGCGATTAACTAACCAAAATGGATGAAGTAGAGTAGTTACAACAGATTCATAATATGGAAAATTGAAAACCACACAAACATTGTTTTCTGACTATCAATTCTATCCGGATTATAGGGTTATGGTCGAACAGTTCCCAGCAGAACTTCTGTTGCAGGTAGTTTGTTAATTGAAACCGTGAATTGGCTGACGGTAATACTCCTATGCCTCCAGAACCTCGCTCTCACTTATTTTTTACTTTTCTTACACCTAAAGAAATAACTGTGGCTCAGACTGATCACAAGTACGCAGTATCGCCCGATCACAGTATCACCGTTACACAGTGTTGCGAGAAGGCTGTCAAACACTACCAGGCACATATGCCAGGTATATATTCCAACAACAAGACTTTCACACACAAAGTCAATACAATGTATTGATCCCAATTCCGGTGGTTGATTATGTGGGAAAACAAGTGCAACTGTTGTCGTTGTTGATAGGAAACCTATGTGAAAACTATCAGGAGGAAAACAATTTTTTGATGTTTAATATGTAACAATTGGCTAAAGGTTTACGCATTCAGGCGTTTCTATATAATAGTATTAAATATGTATTATCCGCAATATTTTAAAGCACCTCACAAAGAGCTCCAATGTGGCTCTAGACATACGAGATATTTCGACTCATAAATAAATTGCAAATGTCAGCATAGCTAGTTAGTTAATGACTAATTTTATGTGTGAGGCTTGACATGAGGCGCCGCTCTTCTGTCTGATCACGCAAAATTTCGCTAATAACTCCTTTCACCATCTAACAGCGAAAAAGGTACTACTCGGCAGGCCGAAGCAATATGCTATTTTAAGTTATTTTAGAGGCTTTCTTTTCGCTTGAGTATCTTTTACACGTAGTAAATCTTTTACATGGGACATGCCGGCTTTACCCTTCCCTCAAGTTTTTCTTATTTTCTTTTTTTAAATCCACAATTTCTCTCACTCTGTTCTTTGAAAATTTACTTATCAACTAAAGAATAAGCAATTCTAAATAATTCATTCCAAACTGTAAAAATTGCCAATTCCGAGTCCCCACAAAGTAGGTAGTCGATCATCACGACGATGTGCCTTATCTGCTACAATAAATTTTTTCCTTGAAATGTGTTGTATTTTGTTGACGATCTTGGGAATCCACTTTCTGGATGCGCCTCGTTTCAGCACACAACTGTTATAATAAGTGAAGTTTGTAAAGTGACATCCAAATACAACCATGACTCTAAACTAAGAGAGTAAATAAGTACCAAACTTATTAATCCTTGTGAAGAATGATTTATTGACCTCAAACCGAGCCAATATACCCCATTCATCTCCTGCATGCACTCATTCATGAGGACAACGCAATTTACACTAATAGAGCACCAACATAGCGATACTTCATGAAAATAAGGGCTACTCGACTTCATGAGTTAGGTAGCTCTGGTACTGAATCACGCCGTATGTCTTCAGATGTTTCGTGTTAACGTGTAGCTGCTCCAGGAGCGGGTGTATTTAATAAAGCTGTTCCTTGCGATTGTGCTGCTTTGTTGAGGGCCCTAGGGAATGGCTGTTGGCGGCTGGCTGCGCCTCGCGCCACAGTCACTGTCCCTTTTCCGAGGTGCGTGGTCGTGTCGAGCGCGCCGTGCAGTGTCGGGGGCCGTGTGTCGCAAGAAACTGGTTCCTGCTGTGGAGCGCGGGCGCTGTGTGGGCGCATCCGACAGGCGGCCGCGTGGGAGGAACGAGGAAGAGTGCGAGGACGAGGGCGGCGTGGGGCTCGGGCTGGGGATGGGGCTTGGGGGCGGGGCCGGGCCAGCACGGGGGACAGGTGGTGGCGCTGCCTAATGGCGCCGCCGCCGCCGCCGGCGCACTCGACCGCCCCCGGCCCAGCGCCGCCCCCGCCGACGCGCAGCCGCTGCTGGCGGCACGTGCAGCCCCTGGCCGCCGCGCCCCGCGCCTGGCCGCCCGCCGCCCGCTCGCCCCGCCGCCCCGCCCGCCCCGCCCGGCGGGCGAACTGGCTCGAGCTGCGCCTCAGACGCGCTGTCCGCTGTTGTCGGCCCTTCGGCTCGGTGGAAGGTAGGAAAATAGAATACATTTTATTTATTTTACTACGCGCGTTGTTAAAATTCTGTCATTTGAAGGCCTGCAAACCGTTGCATTAATGATTCTTATTACGATACATCATTTCACTATGATAACAGGCTTCTTGACCAATGAGAGACGTTTACAACCAAGTTATTGACATTTAAATCATTGAGAATCATTCTAGTAAATTCTAGTAAATGTTTTGTTCGAGTGTGAACATAAAAAATTGCATATAATATTGAATATGGCCTGCAATTTTATTCTTTTTTAGAATTAATTCAATTTTAAAGTGCAATATTATTTAAAAATAAATTGGAACGTAATTTGACTTTAATCCTATTTGAATAGCGCAGTAAACCAAAGCCATCTGCGGGAGGGTAGGGTAAGGACCTGTCCGCAAGAATGGCCTTAGCTGATTCATGTACGTCAACTGCAACGAAACGATTCAATGTAAAAGTTTAAACTTATAAAAGTTACCGCAATAATCGTAGAATAAGTTACCGGTATGAAACAGTATGTAAGGGGTATTAATACACTTCCTCGATCGTATCGTAATATCACACTGTGTGTATTTCGCCATCATTATCATTGTTTCCTAATGTGATATAGCATTCTTCTCGTCTCTTTGTGATACTTACGTCGACTCTAGCTCGCTCATAGTGTACTGAAACTGAGGTCTAAATTCGAATTGAATTAATGCTTATTTTACGTAGCGAGATCACAGGCCATGAAAGACCTGCTCTTCGTCTGACCATGCTACACTTCTTTCACCAACTAGCAAGAGAAAAGGAGGTATTTCTTGTGCGAGAAACGGATTTGAATTTAGCTCAGAGTCGTCATTGAGGCTTGAAGGATCTTTTTACATGCAAGTAATCTTAACATGTACCAGCCGGCTTAACTTCCCCCTCCGAACGTAAGGCGGTACGAAGGATTCTTTCACCCTTACAAACCAGCGCTTTCGATCAAGGTTTGAAGCGGATTCACTGTGAACCGGAGTCGACTGAATTTACATACAACAATTTCAATTTCTTCATAAAATGTATTATATATTTTTTTTCACATCTGTATTTTTCTATTTGGTAAATTTTAATTTTTTTTCTAAATCCTTAATGTTATTAATATTTAAAATATACAATAAACTTACTAACTTTTTAAATAATTTATCAAAATAATGTTGTTTTGTTTGCTTGGACGACCTCTTAGTAAAATAAATGGCTACATTGTGTATTTGCCTTGTTTCCTCTCGGTTGTCTGTTAACTTCTTTGCGTAACTCGTTGACTAAATACCTGTTTTCTTCACTGTGCAGGTGGGGGCGTGGCGGCCGTGGACGCTGGTCGCCCTGTCCGCCCGCCGCCCGCGCCTTCGCCCACCGCCCTCGCCCGCACCCCACCGCCACACGCCCCCGCCCCGCCCACGCTCACTCCAGGTAAACAGCTTTTAATTGACCCCCGCTCCACCGACCCTGCCTTTGTTTATTTTGTTCCATCGTCAGCCATTTTTTTCTCCGAAGACCACGCCCTTCTAGATCCGCATTCCAAAGCATGTCTGCATGCTTGCGATCTATTCGCATGGTCGTCGCATAATGTAATGGTTTCTATTATTGTTTTCAAACGATGGACGATTCCTTTTTCATTATTAAATAAATTTATCATCTGCATTTAGTTATTAATGAGTTATCATTATAAAAGTACAAATAATTCTCCCTTTGTAGTTTTATCTCTGCAGCCCCTGTTTTCCTATAAACATTAACGTCCACGGATGGGAAACTTAGAAGTCCGCTATCTGATGTTGATAGCAAATTTTCACCATTGGACACGTTTAAAAGTGATCAAATAAATACCTGTAACCTAAAGCAATAGTAAGTCTGACGTCTTAATCTCTGTTTTTGAATACTCTCAGCCTAATCGCATTATTCTGAGAGCACTCTAATTGTCCAGCAGTAAGGTTCAGTTATCCATTTGCTGGCATTCAATGCTTAGTATCAACTTGGAACACACATAATATGTTATTAGACAGTTCTTCTATAATTATTCTCCACCACTGTTTTTGTAAATTCCCGAATGATCAAATACTTAGACATGTTAAGCTATATTTCCTGAAGTAGTGACTGTACTTTATGAAATAATCGTGTCAAAATGGTAGATCAATTTATTTATTTTATAACAATGATTTATTGTCATGTCATGTTTTTCTTCGTTTAGAGCACAAAACAGCAATCATTTCAAAATTTAACTGGATCACGTTAGTAGACATTTAAGTTTGATTTATTAATTAATACATTCCGAAAAATATCTACGTACACAACCGAAAGTAATATACATAAAATTAATTAAAAATTTTCAGTATTTTCGCAGGACACATATGAAAGGTTGGGAAAATGATATCAGTAGATGGCATTATCGATATATAAATGTCTCATATGAAATGACAGTATCCCTCCTTCTTTTTCCGCCGTTTACTGTTTTAATAGAATTGTATAATTTTTTCTTGAGTAAGTGTTCAAAATCCATTTTAAGACATTCAGTTTTTTTTGGTTTTTGTATTTGAGACAGGAAACATACCGTGGTTTAAACACGAAAATTGTAACTATGTATGTAATTTGTAAATTGTTTTTAAAACATGTTATTTACTGTCACAAATAACAAAAAAAAACTGAATGTCTTGAAAATTGGATTTGAAAATCTTTTGTCAAGAAAACCTGTGCTGAAGACGATTATCATTTGAGTGATCCAACCGCAATATATTCTCTTATGATAAATGACTTCTAACGTGCTAACACGTCCTTTCTGCGCAGGGTTGGAAAGTGACGGGAGTTACACGCTGTACGTTGCGGAGCCGGGTCCTCTTTTGAAGGAAGGGAATGAGGAGGTTTCGCGGAGGCGGGCGGCGGCGGCGGCTGCGGCGGCGGGCGGAGGGGGCGGTACCCGCCGCAGCGGCCCTGCGGGATGAGCAGAACCGGAAGTGGAGAAGGGGGCGTCGGGGAGAGACCAATACTAACAGGTCAACACACTCCTAGTATGGCACGTGTCTCCGGGATGAGTGGCCAATAGCTAACCCGAGACGGGGCAACCAGCACGTGGACTTCCGGTTGATTGGGGGAAGTCCGGAGTTAGAGAAATGTATTTCACAAGGGTAGCAGGATTGGACATTTTCTCTCTTCGAATCCAGAACTCACCAAGCCCAGCTGGTGGAGAATGATTTCAAAAGTAGGAGATTCTACATTTTCTATCAACGGAATCGCAAAACCTCACCACTTCAGTCTGAGAGAGAAATGGATTTCAAAAGGAAAAAGGACTGGCGCTTAAATACTCAACATCTGCACCAGATAACTCACGAGGGGAACAAAGTTTCGTAGAGATTGGTGTTGTTGCTTTCTTACTTGGAAAGTGAAATTCACCCAGCCCTTAAGAAAAACTATGAAAGCAAAAGTAAAACAAAATTAACGAAGGAACAAGGAAATACAGTACAGGCAGCATGGAAAAGTGTAGCCTCGCAGTAATTCCAGATTTCTTTCATATTGAGTAACGTTACCGCTTCATGTACCGTGATTCCGAAAATGACCAATGGCAAAACCCTTGCCTCCTGCAGAATTTTGGCAATTCAATGTCGAAGACGCTCGTATTTTTCTCGTTGCATCATCTTATTATACTACAAGTAGTCCCGGCGCTATCACGGTACAATAAATGAAATTCTTTATTTAGACTTTAAACTGAGAGATCAATAGAAATTGACCAAGAGTTTTGCCGCTCCTGAAATACTAATCAAAAGTGCTCATGACAGCTCGTAGAGTCAAAAAAAATTGATCATCAACCATTCTCATCAGAAACTGGCTCAGGAAGTAGCTGAATTTCTTCAGACCGTACAGTAATGTCCGTAGATTATTCTTCTGTTTGTGTATATTCTGAAGAAGTAGTCCTTCACCATGACCTCTAGTTGAGGTGAACTGACGTTATCTTTTCCAAGTACTTGTCCTCGTTTTGGGAAAACGCACTGTGATGTGCTCACTTAAATCTTCATGTCGGTGTACCTTCTATTGTAAAATGGGCCTTTGTGACTACAAATTGTATGTATACGTGTCTTTTTTTTAAACTTTTACTGCAAGTGCGTATAGAAAGACTGGTTTGCGGCACGTGACTCCTTTTCTTATCAATTCAACGGGCGCCGTTCCTGATTCGCTGATAAGAATGCCTTTGGTGGCCTTCAATGTAATACCAAAAAGTCTGAGGATTAATTCATAAATGAAATGAAAATTGTAGAATAAAAATTGGGGCGATAAACTAAAAAGTTAAGAAAAAAGGAAACAATTAGACAACACTCTTACTGTGCAAAGAAATAAAAAATCATTCTGGCAAACATTATTTTTTCCTAAATGTAAGTCAAACAAAGTATAGACAATAATTAACAGTACGCTGCTAAATCCAATTTGATAGTGCTGCATTCTGTGCTTGGTCGCAGAGAGCTCTTCTCAAAATTAACTAAGAGGACGATGCAAAATATTCTAGTGTAACCAGAAGTCCTGTTGGCTTGGCATCCGAGAACGTCCCCGGCTCTGGAGTGTATAGGGCGCACCCAAGCGGGCGGGAAGAAGGAGTTTCGACAAGTTGCAAAAGAAGCTTTGGCTAAAACGCTCTTAAAGCTGATATAGGTTCGGGCTTGGCGTGACAACACGCAAGAGTCTATACGACGACACTGATGTCTCGGCATAAAGTGGAGGCATAATACAGAGTTTCTAAAGGATTGCAAATTTTTTGTTAATATACTCGATTTAAAAATGTTTTCGAGAGCTAAATGTGTATGCAGTATATTACAATACAAGCACGTAATATCGGAATATCTTTATATCGAAATTTTCTAGAAATAATACTTCGCGAAATGTAAGTAATCGGATATCTTGAGTTTTGTGTTAGCAGAAAACATTCAAATGTATTGAATAATTCCTGTAATTTAATTTTTAAAGATCCCTCGTATGTATCCCTCGTAAACCAGTAAATATTATCCGCATATACTTCATTCTATTTAAACAAATGATTCAGCATCAATAATTCCATCTAAAAACAGTGGTGTTATAAAACAATGATAGCTCCTTACCGTTCTTGATTATCTCCACATTTTAAAAAAAAAAGTTAATGTGAACTTTTCACGAGCTGATATCTCCTCCGTATCTTTCGAAGAAGAAAACGCCTTTAAATTGTTACGTGTGATTTAATACAAATAGACAGAGACCTCGAGAATCGTTCAAATCCTCCAGACCGACAGAAAACCGGACGTCCAACTGCATGGGACAGACGCCTTCTTACACACACGAAGTAGGCAATGCACGACGCTACATACAACACACCGATTCCTCTTACGCAGCTTTAGTCAAGACTTCATGCGAAAACCACAAAATCCCGTCGCAGAAGTGCCACAGGGGTCATTTCTGAAAATCCCGACTCGTTTGAAAAAATGTGTTGATAATAATGAATTTATAATATGTTTTTAAAAATAAGGACGATCCGGAGTTAAATAATCGTATTCATCTACTAATTTATGGTTAACCATCGACGAAACCACCTTGGTGTGTCTAATCAATTAAACTAATATAATTAATCTGAATAACATACTGACTGAATTTCCCCAGACGTAAATCTGTAGATCCTCCTTTGGTAACCCAATTTAAACAAGTGCAAAGGCGGCTGAAATTTCGAGCCATTGTCCTATCGAAGCATCGCCCTCGGCCAGCCAAGCCAACACTTTAGTGTGTTAATCATATACCGTAAGGTGACTATCGTTTGCTCTGATCCATACTGAAGCTTGAAAATATATTTGCGTAATGAAATAACTTTGTGTTAATAGGAATAAAACAAGATTTGATGAAGAGATATCGATTAGTATGTTTGCTCAGATTATCTAGAAACCTGTTGTTTCTCTCTCCGCTAATTCACGAAGAGGCATAAGGGTTTCATTATTTCGACAAATTTCACCCTTGGTGTGTGTAAAATATCCACATTTTTTCTTAGAATAATCAGTCTTTGTAATAGGTCAGTTTTTTCAAGAAAAGTGTAATAACTTCTCTTTTTTGAGCTTGGATTATTCTCCGACAAATAAAACATGTTTTAATCTCTTATTTTCTGTAATATTGTGCGGTGGCCCTGCCTGTGTCGCGGGTGCCGTTGTGTGGGGGTTGGTCACTGTGGAATACGTGTTTTCTTTCCTGATAACAGTTATGGGTAGCATTAAAATGTATTTTAACTATTTGTTCTTTATGTTTACATACAATGAGATGTATAGAGATGTTTCGATATAAAATAATAAACCACAAGAATTTTCCTTGGTCCGTTTATGAAACAAATGTGTTTTTATTATACTCATTGCTCCTCAATACACTTTGTCCTCCCCAATAATCCTAATTTTTTGTACGTTCTAATACTGCCGTAATATTCCCCAGTCTTATATTATTTTAATAATTTAGTAATTGTTTTTTAAATTTTTAGCAAACAATTTATTTTGTCAAGATCTTCTTCCATCATTCAAAGTTGAAAAAATAACAATTTACAAAATTTGCATATATATCTATATATATATATATATATATATATATATATAATAGTATATATATATATATATAATATATATATATATATATACACACAAACACACACATTGTGCGCGGAGGGAGAATTTGCGTTACGCATACCGGTAGTGTACCGGTTTATGTCGGTACTCTCCAGGCGTGGCGCATACCGACTAAACCTATACCTCCTCGCTTCACATTGGGCCGTGGTATCTTCTGCGCGGACCGTCGTTGAGGCATTACTTCCCACGCAGAAAGATTGGCTGAGAGCATGAACTTTCCTCTTCACGATGGTCGCTGTGGTAATTTTAGGCTCTCTCTCTGGCTTTTAGTAGTGTCCTTCCTCTTTAGGTATGTGAGCCACAAAGTCTTCGCACTGTTTCCAGTTATCTCTAGATTGCAGCCTAGTCTGGGCTGTTTTTGTTTGCAGGCGTTAATTGCAGCGGTTTCCTGGTTGATTTATAATTGGGGGTCAATCGTGACCTCGCATATCGTGACAATCGTGACATGTACTCAATCGTGATCAATTTCCACCCGCAGGTTGATGTAATATGCCGCTTCCATCAATCTGTTTTCTCCCCAAATCGGATCATCGGGGGGAATTGCTCTGCAAGTTTGTAATCATCATGGCCTCCGTCTTGTCAACAGCCATCTGGAGGTTTTTCTTCTTTGGTCTAACCAATATTTAACCCGCCTGCGTAGTGTTTCGTTGGTCTTCATTCCATAGTTCCGTGTTTGTCACTGTGGCATATAATCAGTATAATCGTCGGCGTAGCCTAATCGAGCCCTGAGGGTCTTGGGAAGTGCGATATTCAGTAGGTCGTCATATAGAGTATTCCACCGGAGGGGGCACAATCTTGTTCCCTGTGGGACACCGCACGTCATGCTTCCTCATTCCTATAAACCGTTAGTGTAGATTATTTTCCTCTCACTGAGGTAGTTCCTCCAGGATCTCACAAGTATTCAGGGATCTTCCAGCTTACTATGGCTTGTATGGATGCTTTCCAGCTGGCAGAATTAAGTCATTTTTTGATGTCAATCGCAATACCAAGGCAGCAGAAGCTCCTATTCCTTGTTTCTGCTGGTGGATGCATCTGAGATCGCGTCTATGTCGAGAGTCACTTTCTAATCCAAACGTCCTCGTTGAAAATTGACATGTCTCTTTAGTCGTAGAAAGGAGCAAACCTTCCGTAAATTTGCTCTCGTATCCAGCAGGCACAAAGGTCTGAACGATGACGTCGATCGAATTGGCTTGTTACCTTTCCGCATGAGAATTAGCTCTGATGTTTACAACCCAAATACGAATTTTCCTTGTGAAGGCACTGATTAAGGGCTTTAAAAGGCATTCTGGGTATTCTTTTAACAACTCCTATCCCAGGAATTGCGTTGGGAATTCCGTCAGGTCCCCGGTGCAGTTTCTAATTCTTAGTCTTGCTTCATCGTCTGGACTAGTTCGTCGAACGGTAGTCTCCCAGTCTGCATATATACATACATATATATATATAGTATTATATATTATATAATATATATATATATATATATATAATATAGCATCTTTGTGAGCGAACTCACTCCTAGACGCTATTTGGGACGTGGTGCTGTCAGACGTAGGTGAACTGAATTGATCACACTATTTTACATTAAAAAAATTATTAAGATGGATGCAGGGAATCTATTTAAGGGGAGTGACCTGGGTTTGGTGCATGCACCTGGTTTGTGCACCAAAAAGGAACACCTTTTAAAGAAAAACAACAAAGAAAAACATTTGTTACTAATATTACATAAAATGATTGCATTGGGTAAGTCACCGCTAATGTTCTGATTAACCTTCATTTTTCTCTTTACATTTGCGATCGAATGCTTATTGTTTTCCGAAATTACAGTACAACCTGCAAATCATTACGAATATGTCAGCTTTAATTAACATAGGTGGGTCTCTTCCACGACGCCCCATCACCAGTACGTAAAGTCTAATATACTGTAATGGACCACGCTGGACGTGAATTTTGTGTCGCATTTGGAGTCGCACTGAATCATAGGGCTGCCGTCACACTTAAGGTGCGACAGTAATTTTCAGATGCCCGGGGCATGCGCGTAATTTAATTTAATATGGGCGCCAAGCGTATGCTACCTGTATCTGGGCGCAGGCGTCAGACAGTACAGGCGTGGGCGCCCTGGATCGGAGGTTGCATTTACTCACTAATTAAACTAAATAATACACATTTTCCTGGATAAATATCACCCGACACAAAACGACCGGGACACATTTATTGTTTGTGTTGAATCTTATTTTACATTGGACTGTTTAATTTAATATACCAAGACTTACAGTGAAGTGATGGGCTTGATTTAAGATTACTTCACTCGAAAAGGTTTACCACTAAATGGCAGTCGTGGCAGCAGATTGGCCCGCCAAATAGCCATGGGACTTCTCCGGTAGCCGGCAGCAACGCCTGCGCCTGGTTGAGTCGGAGCCGTCAAGGTTCAATGAGTTGAGGCAGCAACGTTCGGTGTGCGGGTCACAGGTCGTCCAACGTCGCTGGACCGCGTAGTGTTTAGCAGCCGGATATGCTGCTGGCACCCCCCCGTATACGTGGAAGGGTGTAATTTAAATTGTTCTAGTCCGGCATTCGGAATAATTCCGATGCTGGAATTAATCGAAATCTACTGGTCGAGATTATTAAACAGTTTCTCGTGCGGCGGCGGTTATCCGCCGTTAATTACTAACAAATTTTTCGAGCCGACCGCTGCACTTCGACAGTCCGTAATTTCTATCGTCGCAGACCTTCCAGCGCCCGTCTTGGACTTGCCGATTTCTCAGCCTCCACCCCTCTTCCGCAAGATGCCCGACCTATGCCCGTGCAAAACTTAACGGAAAGTTAACGGCGAAGTTGTTCGCATAGACCGGTCCTGTCATTTATAGTGGGCTGCGTTCGCCTCTTAATGCAACAGTTCTGCCTGTCCATCTCCCACTGTTGGCACAAAGGGGTGGAAAGGGTGCTTTCGGGGGCGGTTACGAGCAGGATACCGGCAGCGTGCAGCTTGTAAATGTGTCGAATGCGCAAAAGAGGCACTCTTTGCCTCGAAGTATATAATTCAGCGTGGATCGAGGGTCGCGATGAGTCTTATGACCGGCCCCAATGCTTGTTATTACTTGAAGTTGTTCCGGGAACGTGTGCCTTCGTTCCGTGATGCTCGGCGCTGCCGAGATGGAAGCTGCCTCAACGATGCCCACCTGCCGACGCTTGCCCTCGCATGCTGATGACGGCATTCACTCTTGCTCTCCTCACGCCTCGTGTTCATAGTAAGCCAGCTTTTCACGCGATATAAAACGCGTCCAATAATTATGTTTTGCATCACACCATGCACCAACAACTGTCTCTATCATGCACCTTACTCTGTTTCTGGGTCGGCACGTGGTAATTGTTCATTACGGCCTGATTCTGTATAAATACTACACCTGTTTTACCTTATTTATTCATGCCACGTTTAGTCCGTAATTCTCGCATCATGTTCTCACCTTGGCATCCTCGTAATCTATTCGTCTCCCAATTCTGACTTATTAGCTCCTTTCGGTACTACTATGTACTTCCTCCGTTTATTTTCACAATGTCCTGCTCTCCGCTGGTCGAGTCTCTTCCTCGCTAACTAACAGACTTCTCCGGCCTCTCCTCGGCTCTGGAAACGTGCGGAAGACCCGTTCTTCCTTTGTTGTTACCGCGCGGTTATCGCGAGCGCTGCTTGGTTTTGCGCGCATATTTTTGAATTATTGCCTTAATTATGACTTTTTAATGAGACCGGATCGGATCTTCATATGTATTCACGAGTATGATTTGGTGAAGTAGATCCTTCAAAAAAGTTTAGCATAGAATTTCACCGTCATAATGTTATGATATGTGAAGAATTAATGAAAAATGGTCAACTTTGTGATAAAAAAATTACCATTACCGGGAAGCTTAAACCTATATTCACGCCGTTTTTTTTTCACAAAATGAAGAATTTGCTTAAAGAATACGGACCGGGTGGCTCTAATTATTTTATCATCTTTGTGTAACAAAACTTATTGTCATTCAAATATTTTATATTTGATTTCTTTGCACTACTTTGGGAAGCCATTGGCCACGTTTATACTAACTCAACAATATTTTATATCCTTCATTTATTAAACTTCTGTAGATGGGCGACAATTTATGAGTTGCCTACTTTCTACTGATATTGACTACGATACTGAAATCTCAATATGTATAATGTCTTAAGATTAACTTAGCTTTACAATCGAACTGTAGTTTCGACATACTTTTCTCGTGTAATTCCTTCTCGAACATTTACGAGTAATTCCATACGGAAAAACGTTTTCTTGAAAGTTCTGCAGAAGAAACCTAATTATTCAATTGATGAAACTACTGGGAATTATCAAGCCTTTCTCTTTTCAAATATCAAATTTAACATTTATTAACTATCATAGTTTACAGAATGTTAGAGTCTCATTTTATCAATTTTGATATTACAAAAACATTTCTTTTCATAGCGATTTTTTAAAAAATATCAATTCACATTTTAAAATAGGTTTTTCATACATTTTTTTTTCAACAAACAATTTGTCCAAATTTTGTTTGATTGCTATTTGAAACTGAAAATATAAATTAGACATGGTTATTAATTAAACATACCATACACCATTTATTTGTTCCTACTAACAACAATATTTTATTTTTATAATCTAATGAGATTATACGTACAATTTTTTGACCGAATTTGGTTGGCGTACGATTCATGTTTCTTTTTTTTCATTTCGGTCTACTTCAAACTAGTATTGGTTTATGTTTTACAGAGAATGGAAGGTATGAAATAACAAGTTATAGTTTACGATTTGCCGTTGAGAGGGACTTTTGAACTGTGAATTCACTGGTGTCTGAAAGTGGGTTTGCTTGCAACTCGGACGTGTAATGTAATGTAGACAAGTGTGACATGAAGTTTACTGAGAGAAAATAATAGAACAGATGGTTATGAGTGGATTTGTTGAATCGAGTGGCGGAATGGTCCATTGCGGTAAAATATCTTGTGCGAATAGAAATTCTTGGTTTGTGAGGTGTCTCTTTGAGATTATGGAAAGGTGCTTCCGATATGTAGTTGTAGGTGGTGGACAGCAAAGTTGACCATCAATGTTTGGATACTGGTGTAATGTGAGAGTACTGTACTGGTTTGCATGAATTTTTTTGTCGCAGGTAGATTTCGTAGGTTTTATGAAATGAAATCACCACGGCTGGAGAGGGCGTTGAAGTTGAAATTGACGAGAGCAAGTTTGGCAAATAGGAAGTACCAATTAGAGGCAAAAAGATAGTTGAGAAATGGTGTTTGGTGTGTTTGAAAGAAGTTCGTCTCTCAACGTCCTTTTGAAGGGTTGTTTGAATGTTGTAGCAGGAAGAACCTTGACATAGCATGAATTACAATGCCAGCACGAAAATATATTGTGATCCTCGAATTTCTGTAAAGATACTTATACTGTTTTAAAAGATGGTTTTAAGAAATCTTAAAGTGATCATTCTATTACTTTCAAGATCGTGAAACTGGTGCACATACAAATTCTATTGAAGGGACTTAGAAGTGCAATAATACGTGCAATTCCGCACCACTACCGTCGAGAACTAATTTCGCTACTATTTGGTAGAATACATATTGTAACGACATTCTAAAAATGAACAAACTTCAATAAGCTTTTTGTGAAAATAATTAAAATTTTGGTTGCCAAAAGATAACGGTACCTGTTTTCAGTAAATTAGTCAATAGAATGAACGCGTGGTCAGTGAACGAAAGAATCAATAAGTCAATGAATCGTTTCTTGTAATGGATTATAACATTTTGGTCACGGCCCTCCTTGTTTCGTTTTCTAACGTTTCTAACTGTAACGCATGGTATTTATTATTCACATATGCAATATTTGTATATTGGTGATATTTGTGATATATCATAATTTGCCCTGCGAGGAATCTTTTCACAGCGGATTCAGTAAGCGGTATTTTAACATCCCGACGTTAATTTGCGAAAAGTTAAAAACAGTTCTGAAATTCATCTTTATGTACAGTATAAGCGTGGGAGAGGAAGCCGTGATGTTGATATGATCAAAGAATTTCTAACGTAAACGTTTTACCAACCGAATGAATTACGTGGTAAGTTTATCGTATTTATTCCTGTTTTGTAGCTTTCGTCATAAATGTTTCTAGTACAAGTGCAGTCAGAACAAAGGCCAGCTTCCCTTTAAATGAAATTATTTCTTCAAAGGTGAGGGAGTTTTAAAACAGCGAGAGGCGGCTGCAGGCGACTAGCAGGCGCGCGAACCAGGTCGTGAGAGCGATGGCCGAAGGCGGAACGCAGGCACGATTGGATCCGTCGGTAGCGGACCACTTGAGTCACAATGGCTCGTTGCTTGTAAAATTGCGTGGCTATAAAATTAATTTCTAGCATGAGCAATACGTCTGAAATAATATTCATTGGATTAATTGAAAATGAATGATAATACAAAAAACACGAAAGTAATGTCCAATTCAAAATAATTACTTCCATTAAAAAGGTTTACGTACTCTCTGTATCAATATTTTATTAGTACTCATTAGGGGTGGCATTCACGCATACAGCACATTTAAGTGGTCATTGTATTTCATTTGAATTGTTGTATAGTGTACGTGCGTTTTGTGGTAAATGAATGTTTAATGTTATCGTGGAAATGATGATTGACACAACGTCGTTCATCTGTTTACATTGTTGAGACCGTTTCTTTCTGTGGCGAAAGTTTTCGTGTCAAAAGAACGCGCACTGTAAACTTCCGATTACCCTAGCAATTGCAACCTAGACCGGTCAATTAGATATGTTCAGCTCGCCAGTTCTCGCCTATGTCCCATTTATTGCATGGTTATGTATGGGGCAGTGGCGAACGCTTGACAGAGAATTTATAACTTTGTTTATTTGTTGTGTCTACAAGTGTAATTCTTGATTCCCAGCCTGCATACAATCGTATCAACACCACATATGTGCCGTCTCACTAATTTGATTCGTCTTTCCCATTCAAATTAACCTTAAAGTTTCTGGCTCAAATCACATTTGACACTTGCGTGGAAACAATTGAAAAAAAATTAGAGCCATTTTTCTGAGAAAATAGTAGTTTAAATGTTGCAAAATATTTACAGCAAAGGACAACAAAAACGACTGATATTTCGAAAATTTGTAACTTTTATTTCCATTTGAGTTTTTTCACACTTGGGCACCGAATCCGAATTTTCATCCAAACGATACCGATTTTTGCTGCCCGCAATACATTCTCTTTAAGAGCAAGTGAAAATACCAGAATAAAAACGGTCTCTAATTATTTTTGTTGTGTTCATTTCTTCTAATCATCATACATTCATACATACAAGTACTTATGGCATTTACATAATGGATAAAGTTTCAGAATGACTTCATTTCACATTAGCAACGATCTGGTGGGCACCCAGTTTGGCTCTCAACATTACAATAAGAAATCAGCACACATCTCATTTGTCCTCATGTCTCATTGCAATGAAAATGACTTAAAGCGTTAGAAGCCATTCATCACCCGATTCAATCAGACTCCAGTTGATACGTAGATACATGTAATGTGATTTAAGTATTATTCAGGGGAATAAAATTACTAAATGAACATTCTCAATTATTCAAGCAGTTAATAGGGGCACGTCAGCCGCCAACTTTATCGAAAACAGACTCACTAACAGCCAGGAAAGCACAAAATATCAACAGGAAAGTAAGATAAAATTTGCCATTAGTCTTGGCTGGATAAAAAAATATCTCTGATGCGCCGACGTGAAAGCAGTGTTTGTCCAAAAGTTTACCAGTTTAAGAATCATCTCTAATAACTAAATACAACTAGAGTATTGAATGTGAAATATGGCAATGTAGAAGATTCAGGGATTACATTTCTTTCAGAAACATACCTAAACTGCTTCATTTCTTCTAAATATATTTCTAATATAATCTGATTGATTGACTAATTAGTGATCTCAGGCGCGTCAACAACTTAGGCAAATTAGACTCCGTAAGCGCAAGTGCACGTTCTCCCCGGGGAGGGTGACGGTGATCTTTCCTCACTAAATGGTGAGGTCCGGCGGCAGTTCTACATTCGGCTAGCGGGGTTTTCCACAACCAGGTACGTCTCACCATCACCAATCCAAGCAGGAGCAAGCTCTAAGTTCCCGCCCGGTATTCGGCATATGTAAGAGTATAGGTGCAATGTAGAAGTAACGTCCCAGCCTGTCCCGGGTGGGGCCGCGTCTTTGGCTGAGGGCCGTCATATCGCAAGGCTTCCTTACGGGTAGTCAGGCACCTCACTACCCTGAGGAAGCCTGCGATATGATGTGTGAAACTTCGACCTCTCAATCGTCACCCAGTAGCCATGAAGTCATGAACTCGAGCCGCAGAAGCTTACGTTGTCATGTGTATGGAGTGTAGTCCGTGTGAGTAAGTGTGTTGTGTGTGTGTGTGAGAAGAGAGGAAAGGTGTTGAGAATAGAACAAGGAGAGAAAGGAATGATCCCGCGCGATCCAAAGGCCCAATTTTGACATGGTACTAGCCTGACAATGTCCCTGGTGGTTGATCGAGAAAAACCAACGAAAACTAACGACCCAGAGCAGCCGACCCGTAGAATTCAACCTCCAGACAGCAACAGACTCGACCTAACTACCTAGTTAGTGTTCGAATATCCTCCCACCATTCGTGACCTCGAACCTAGGACATTCCCGGCAGGGCACTGCAGTGACATCGATTGATGCCCTGAATCCGCTTTTCCCCGATCTAATCTATCGAAAGCAAGAAAGTTGAAACGAATTAATCTACGTGGTGTTGTACTACTACAAACGCACTTCGAACCTACTGTTTTCCCATTCCGCTTTTTCCCCTGACAAGTATAGAGACTGTATGTTTGTTGTTATTTCAAACATTAGGGGTTACGACACGTCTGAAGTGGTCACTTCAAGTAGAAAATTTTAAAAAAAAATTTGGGAGCTTCTTTTTCGCTTCTAAACTTGCATAACCTGAAGTTTTGCTTCCTGTAGTGAGAAGTTTTGAATGAATGTTAATTGATATTATAATACAATATATTAACACGACACTTGACAGAAAGGAAACATTCACAATTGAATTGACATTGAATAGGTAACGATTTAGGTTTTTGGGTAATGTGTTCTTGGTTAATTACACTGATTCCTAACGTAAATAAACATAAGAGATATTTATTTATTTCCCTTTTGTATAATTAAAGAATGTGTTGAAAAGTTGTCACTAATATGACATTGCAATACTTGGCACTTAACTTGATAATTTTTTTTTACTTTTCTTCGCTTATTACGTTTACGAAGAAGAAGGTATTGTAATCGTGCGCCAGGAAATGACGGTTTTTTGTCAACAATTATATATATTTATTATTGTCGTGACGCGAAACTTGTAGATAGCAGTGGATATAACTTTTAGCACGAATTAGATAAAACCTTGTTCCTGTATGAAGTCAATTACTTCCTCTAATATGTTTTTTGCCTCTAAATGTAATCGAATTTATGTTTGTGTCTTCCCCTTGAAGAAGCTCTAAACGATATTCTCCGCTTGGTCATCAACTGGCAAGCTTAACCTAAACCATCAATTTATTTCGCCAAACCCTAGACCCTAAAACTATCAGCCTGCCTTCCCCTCTACTTGTCATCTATCCCATCAATGGGCTGAGCAAATTGCAATCTATCCCTTACCTTAGAGTCCCTCTGATTATCCCATGCTACCTGGTTAGCCCATATACTGTTTCACGCCAAAATCTAGTCTACTCGTCTTCATGCCACTTTATCCCTCTTATTAATAGAAATAATCCTTTCAAACTAAGATAAAACTCTACACCTACATAAATCTCCTAAGTCCTCTCCTGCATTCAATGTATGCAGCCCCCGATATGAGAGGTTGCAATAATAAAACCACACCAAACCCCTGCAAAAACAAAGTCTCCGCACCTGCCCTAAATCCGCATTGTACATTTCAAATGTACAAATTCACAAGGACTACAACTCCCTCCAGTAGCGCAGCAATATCGCATGCATCTCCGAAATGATTTTTCAACAAAGCTTCATACCTCGCTTTCTACCGACATTCCACATGGGCGAAAAACCACTCATCCTCATACTAAACCGCATCCCATCCATGATTGTTCCAAAGATAAATTCCGCCTCGCCGTACTCCAATTTCTATGCGTCTCATATCATAACTCCGTTGCCGCCTCATTTCACAAACCATACCCAGCTCCTAAACACCTCACCTCTGATTTTTTATTGAAGGAGCCCAGTGGGGTCACCCTCCGTATTTTTGACTGTGTACTATTAATGTACTTATATGTATCACCATCCACATCAGTTCTTGTAAAGTGGCTATGTAGGATGCATTCAGAAAATGTTTAATTTAAAAAAAATATTTTGTAATTCTTGATAGGCGAAAAATCGATGACGGCATAAACTTATGTGTTGTCTGCCCTCCTTGAGTGGTCCAAGTGCTATCGCCTAGACCGTTCATTCCTATTTTTCTCGCAAATTTTTTGATAATTCTCTCATACTTCTAAAAGAACTTAGGAGAATGCGAGGTTGACAATGATATTTGTATATTTGGGGGTTGTCTACATGAGCTCAATATTTTCAAAATTTTCTCAAAAAAGGCTCCACTTTTTTGTGACTAAACTTGTCCTCAGATGGTTAGAAAACGTTTAAAAAACCACTGGCTCCGTTTTCATTAAAATATATGTGTATCAACAATTTCAAAGTAAAATTTTTTATTCAATGCGTCTTTCCACAACTGCAATATTAAGACACAAGACAATTTTTTCTTAATGAAATATGTTATAAAAATGTTGGATCTTTAAATAAAATCTCAAACAATTGTTAAAAAAATATGAAGTGGGTCTTCACAATCATGGCTTTTAAATATAGTTATTTGTTTCCAAGAAAGTGTGGTTTTTAAAATGGGCACTAACTGTTTTCTGTAACTTTTTTCTGAAATAGAGAAAGAGCGATTATAAAAATGGGCCCATTTTCCATTTTTCGGGGCGAAATTGCAAAATATTTTCAAATGCCAAAATTACAATACGTTTGGATATGGACTTTTACTTCAAATCAGATCTTTAATACGTTTAATGTCCATTTTTTGAAGACATAAGAAAGGTTTGGCATTATTTTTTGCTAATTTTGACATTTGCAATTTCGAATTTTCCGCAGCTTTCTTTTCTGCATAAGCTTTCAGAAGATATCAGGTAGGCGATAGAATGGCAAACCCGCAACACTTTAATTAAGTACATAACACAATGAACTACTGGAACTTTTTTCACTATTCATCATTCATTCACTATTGCAAGCTATCTTCAACATCTTGAAAAACACCCAAATCCTTTTTGCCATTAACCTATAAGTAGACATAACTGAGAAACGCAACCGATTACACTGACATCAACCCTTACAACCACATTCTAATTTTAAAACAGTCACAATATATATATATATTATATATTATCTATATAATATATAATATATGTCATATATTCCTCAACTTTGACTCCTAAAGTAGGGGAATAAAATGGCTTTTTTGTTCTAGAGCGTAACAAGACGGCGAAATGTACCACAGGGATAACTTTCACCCCAAAATCGTCCTTGTCTTGTTAACTACCAATGTTAACATCTTTATTAATTATTGTCAATGTAAAACAATTTTTAATTTACTGACTTTGTTCAGATTAAAAAAAATTACCGCATCAAATGGGGGCTTCGCGAAAGGATGAGGCCTGAGCGTAGAGAGCGGTAGCACCGGCCCGGCCGCCCACCTCCAGGCCCTCGCTGCGCAAACCCCATTATGCCATATTCCGGCGCGTTGGTCCGGATTCGGATCTCCCGCGTTTAACAACCGGTAACAACCCAGTCGATAATTGTTTAGGGAACTAATTAATCTGGCCGAGGGCGCCGGGGCAGACCGACGCGCAGCGGGCGGGCGCGGGGCGGAACGCCGCGCCCCCGGCCGCCTCTCGGGGGGGGGGGGCGCTCAGGATGGCGGCATCTGGCAGGGCACGAAGGCGAATCATGAGTTGTTGTTTTGTTTTCTTTCAAAACACAGGACACCAAAAAAACACTAGTGGGGCTAGAACAGCACATACTTCCTCGCCCGTGTTTTCCAAGCAAAATTACCGAAAAGTACTCCCATTTCGAAAAATTGTTTTTTAAAACTTATTTACACAATGCTTTAAGTCACATGTTTTCATTAAGAAAAATTCCCCTATCTTTGTTATTTTTGTGTAGGAAACGCGCGAAAAAGTTGAACTTTTTGTAATTTTCCCAAAAAAAATCGGAATTTTTAATGACAGGAAATCGCCCAATTCTCTTACAACGCGTCCTTTACAATTATCATAACTTTCTAAATTACTGATGGATGTATCCATTTTTTTGATTACCAGGAACCCTGTAATAAGAGTTTTCTGCCGAAAATTCGCATTTTTTCTCTACTTCGTAGCGAGAACCTAAAAAAGATGTCACACTCAACCCTACCCTGGTTTCTCTATAATCTGTCTCAACGCTCTCAATCCGATCTGAAGCCATAATTGCGACATCCGTCCAGTATTTTTTTTAATCGCGAAAAAACACATGCAAATTGTACATTGAAAATGTTGTTGTAATCGTGGCTACAAGAATTGAAATCGTACACCATGAAATTTAATCGTGCTACAAGATCGAAAAGACTTCACTATACGCGGATGACAGCCTATCTCAAAATATTAAAGGTATCTACCATCCTCTATATCTACCGTCATCCAGTGAATATTCCTTAATTCAAGGGATAAGTAGTTTTGGAGAAAAAGAAGAAAAACAAAGGGAAGGCGCAGAAAGAATCAAAAACGGACAATTATTAAGATGGAAAAGAAATAACTACTTTAGACACATGTGTATCTTGGAGTTTTATTTAATATTCTTCGCCCTCAACTTTCAGTTTGCCGTTTGAACAGAGCGTTCCTATTTTTTATTCAAGGGATTTCCGGCCTATAATTGCCATGATAACATGTGAATCTCATCTCGTTTTCTCTGCGATAATCATTTTCACAATGACACACTCTAATAAAGAATATATTTTTAACATTAAGGAAATTTTCATAATTATGTGTGTTATTAGGAATGTCGCAATCAGTATTCACTGATTCAATTTTTAGGAAGTTAATACAGTAAAAAACATTTGTTTTTAAACTGTCTGTGTCAAAATTATTCACCAACGCATAAAGATTCATACATGTCACATATCGACACTCCTATTCTATTCTTAGTTATTTATCTATTCAATTTCACCTATTATTTCTCGATGTAAGCGCAAATATACAACGGTTGACATTGGAGCATCTCGCTTGTGATTCGGTGACATGTGCAAAAACTTAGAATGGCAGTGCTCCAGGAAAGTCTCCTGCGCACCCGCCGAGTCAGGGTCTCTTAACCTAAACATTGCATTGATGTGGTACCTCACCAAATAACTCGGAAACAAGTGAATAAAGAACAAAACTTCTAAATCATCTATTTGGTGAACTGTTATGTATGCAACTTACGTCTTCCGCCGCGTTCATGCGACCAACATAATTTCTGTGCAAGCACTCTCATAGCAAGATGCCACTGAGAGAGACCTTTCCTGAGCACATATTTTAACGTGATAAGTGAGAAGAGTATTTAAACGCCTCACCGTCAGCGAATTCCTTTTTTTTACTTTCTCGATACGGAGAAGAGAGAAAGATATATTATACTGCTCAAAAAACGGCGAAATTTACGGCGTAAACTCTTATTGGAGCCTTGGTAACGAAAAAATATCTTTTATGTGATGTAGTCAGTAATCCTGTTTGGTGAGTCCCTTGATATCGAAAAAACGAATGACGGTAAAATGTCT
>BOPP01000194.1:1083865-1107949 GCA_017312745.1 Gryllus bimaculatus | reverse complement strand
CGCCCCCGGGCCCGAGGAGCGCGCCGCCCGCCGCCGCCACGCCGTGCGCGCCGCCGCCACCCTGCTGCCGCTCTTCGCCGTGCACTGGTTCCTGGCCGTGCTCGCCCTGGAGAACCCGGCCTCGCTCGCGCTGCCCGCCGCCGACGCCATGCTCAACATCTTCCTTGTGAGTGCGCCTCCATCGCTCGCTATTCCCCTCCCTCTCTCTCCTGTTCGCTGGCTTGCCACTCACGCATTCATTTGATTATTCATTAACACATTCATTCGCCGACCTGGATGGCAACCGTATGTACCGACTCAGCGCTTCGGTCCGAAGGATCGTGGGTTCGAGTCCCGCCTTGGGTTTGTTTGTTTGACCCTTGTCTTTCATGTAGGTGTTGGCGCGGAGGGCCTCGCGTTCTGCTGACCACACAGATCAGAGGAGCCTGCAAAGTGTGTTAATGTCTAGTGATCGAATATGCGTGCCATTGAGACGTAAAGTCTGCAGGGAAAGTCCTAAGAAGAACACATACATTCATATATTTCGTAACTTCACGTAACTTGACATATCTTCCTGATGTGTACGCCTCACTCGCTTCATATTCCCTTCCTTAAGTCACTTTTTTAAACTCATTCATTCATTATAACTAGCACTTTCACTGTCCAGTACGTCATGTGTAGTTCACAAAACGTAACACTCGATGGTTTTAGTACTTGTGAACATGTGTACGTGTGAACGTGTGTACCTGTGAACCACATGTGGTTCACAGACGTTTCGAAGTTTTATGGCATAGATTTGCAAGGAACGTACCGTAAACTACACGAATTTTGCTTTGGACTGGCTAGGACGCTCAAATAATTTAAAAATACACCAGGATGCACAGAAAAATATTTTTCTGAGAATATTACAATAAAAATATGGTTGTAAAGTCGTTTGGACGTGCAGATATATTTTAATGTTTTCATAGAGACAGGGAATGTGCAAGGGAGGGGATTTTTATGACCAAACAAATATAAGAAATATGCAATTAAAAATATGCATTTATGACATAAAATTTCTTCAAATTGCACTTTAACACGCATTATAAATTGACAATATTTCATTTCCTGTATATTTTGTGATAAAATTTAGAAGAAGCATGCTTGCAATAAAATGATAAATTTTTGTACAAACAACACAATCTACCTTATTTTGCGGAAGAAATAATTGAAGTAAACATATACCTTAGTGAAGTACATTGTGTGTCTTGTCACATTTTATCTGCTTGGTTTAAAAAATATGATATCAAATAACATCCTACATTTGCACAAATATTTATCATTTGTAGAAAAGATAAAAAAGGAAACTGTGACACGCTCTTTCTAGACACCGAATGCTCAAAAATAAATAGTAGTTTCAATAAAAAGAGTAAAAGACTAAACTTTAGTGATAAGTTTCTATTTTAAAGAAATATGCGAAATATAGACCCATAATTACGCGAATATGCACCAGCAGAAAAAATCTATGTAATATACACAAATGTGCACTAACATGTCAGTCAACATAGCATCAAATATTAACAAAACGTCAATGATTTCACTTAGTTATGCTATGAAGAACAGACAAAATCATAGAAATCTGCTCTCTAATTATCACATTAAGTAATATTTCTTTTCAATCATTTTAGATATTTTTACTCTATCACTCATTTACAATTCGTTTTAATATACGATTTATTTTCCGATAATTCATTATTATTTATTCAGTCGTTTGTTTATCCATTTATTTTTCATTCATAGTTTCATGACAGCAGTTTTTATTTAATTTACTTATTCGCATTCAGTTATTTTTTAATCAGGCGTCCAGTTTGTCCGTTAGTTAATTTTCGTGTACTTTCAGCTTACCGTGTATAGTTTAATTCTTTCCAAGTTCATTCCTTAATCTTGATTCATCATTGGATGCAATAAATGTGTAGCTTACCCACTACGTTTAAGTCACAAAAATGTATTTAATTGTTAGTAGAGAATAGCACACACTAAAATTTAATTTTCGTGTCAAAAAAGGTTCGAGAAAAGGGTAAAATTCCGGGATCCAGAAAATGCCACATCTACATTTCAGCAATGGCTTTTGAGTTACAATTTAAAGCAATTTACAACACGCTAACCGAAATAAAATGAAAGCAATACTAATGTATAAAAACACTTGTGCTAATGATAATTTTCCGGTACAATTCTTAATAATGAATATTTTGAATGTTCCCTCAAAAAAAATTAAAAATATCTTCAAAAAAAGTATAAAATTTTGATTTAATAAAAAATTTTATTCTTTGTTTTTTCAATCTTATTTTCAACAAAATCTATAATTATTTGATATAAAATGACTGAGTTCGTAAAGTTGTTTTATTATCAAGCTAAAAAGCTACAGTTCCTGAATTAGTAATATTTTCTTGAAATTACAGTTCATGCTTAATGAACATTTATAACGACATCTCGTAAATGCCTTAATGAATGCTCTAAAGTCTACATTAATTCACAAAAGTGAAAAAAGTGAACTATATCAAACATATTTCAAAAATATATCGAGTTATTTGTACTCTTAAAAATGAGCCTTCATTCTTTTATTTTAATTCTCCTCCGCTTCCTCTGGAGCCTACTTAATCTCTTACAGCGCTGGCTGAATTTTGAGGGTTCATGCGTTTTCGTGCTTTTTGTGTTTTTTGGCTGCGAGCAGTGTGGCGTGGGCAGATGAAGCACATTGTGTGATAGCGAAACAAATGAGACGCGTTCTGTGGACGAAAGTAATGACTTGCATTACCAGTATTTATGTTGCAAAGAATGTTATCCATATTTTTGAGGAGAAATATGTGTGCATTTACATGGAAGAGATTTGTATGCATGAAAAGGATAAAAGGGTTAAAGGGAACGAACCTCGTTGAAAAATGCAATGTTAAGCGAATGGCAGTAGCAATTTACACTCTAAATATTAATTATCACAACAATACATATCTTATAAATATATTAAATCGGTTTTATCAATTACAAACTATTAAAAAACATTTAAAGATTTGAAAATTAAATGCGTTTTAGGAATTAAACTTCAAAACTCCGTACCGGATATTTTGTTGCGAATTGTTTTGAATTAAAGTACTGTTCAAATTATTGTGTAATTAGTTTTGAAGTTCCGTTTCACGGGATATTTGTCGTTCAAAGCAATTAACCTTCTTGGAATATTTTAAAATAATCTTTAGGCTTATAAGGATGCTTGTTCGAATTTAAGCGATACACACGTAACATAAAAACATATTTTGTTTCATTTTCATTCACTAATGTAAGTTTAGATAAAATAAAAGTACTTTAATAATTTATTTTAGATAAAAAATAATTTTCTTCATTATACTAAACTATCTTAACCTCTGCGATTAAATAACACAAATGGATGAAGTAGAGTAGTTACAACAGATTCATAATATGGAAAATTGAAAACCACACAAACATTGTTTTATGACTATCAATTCTTATCCGGATTATAGGGTGTATGGTCAAACAGTTCCCAGCAGAACTTCTGTTGCAGGTATGTTGTTAATTGAACCGTGATTGGCTGACGGTATACATCCTATGCTCCAGATCTCGCTCTCACTTATTTTTACCTTTTCTTACACCTAAAGAAATTACTGTGCTCAGACTGATCACAGTACGCAGTATCGCAGATCACAGTATCACCGTTACACAGTGTTGCGAGAAGGCTGTCAAACACTACAGGCACATATGCCAGGTATATATTCCAAGCAACAGACTTTCACGACACAAATGTCAATACATGTATTGATCCCAATTCCGGTGTTGATTATGTGGGAAAACAGTGCAACTGTTGTCGTTGTTGATAGGAAACCTATGTGAAAAAAATATAGGAGGAAAACAATTTTTGATGTTAATAATGTACAATTGGCTAAGTTTACGCATTCAGGCGTTCTATATAATAGTATTAAATATGTATTTATCGCAATATTTTTAAAGCACATCACAAAGAGCTCCCATGTGGCTCTTAGTACATACGAGATATTCGACTATAAATAAATTGCAAATGTCACATAGCTAGTTAGTTAATGACTAATTTTATGTGGTGAGGCTTGGACCATGAGGCCCGCTCTTCTGTCTGATCACGCAAATTTCGCTATACTCCTTTCCCCATCTAACAGAGAAAAAAGGTACTACTCGGCCGAAGCAATATGCTATTTTAAGTTTATTTTAGAGGCTTCTTTTCGGCTTGAGTATCTTTTACAAGTAGTAAATCTTTTACATGGGACAGCCGGTTTTACTCCCCTAAGGTTTCTTATTTTCTTTTTTTAAATCACAATTTCTCTCACTCTGTTCTTTGAAAATTTACTTATCAAACTAAAGAATAAGCAAATTCTAAATAATTCATTCCAAAATGTAAAAATTGCCAATTCCGAGTCACAAAGTAGGTAGTCAATCATCAACGACGATGTGCCTTATCTGCTTCAATAAAATTTTTCCTTGAAATTGTGTTGTATTTTGTTGACGATCTTGGGAATCCCACTCTCTGGATGCACCTCGTTCACACACACTGTTATATAAGTGAAGTTGTAAAGTGACATCCCAAATACAACATGACTCTAAACTAAGAGAGTATAAGTACCAAACTTATTAATCCTTGTGAATGAATGATTTATTGACTCAAACCGAGCCAATATACCATTCATTCCTGCATGCACTCATTCATGAGGACAACGCAATTTAGCACTAATAGAGCACCATACATAGCGATACTTCATGAAAATAAGGGACTACTCGACTTCATGAGTTAGGTAGCTCTGGTACTGAATCACGCGTATGTCTTCAGATGTTTCGTGTTAACGTGTAGTGCTCCAGGAGCGGGTGTATTTAATAAAGCTGTTCCTTGCGATTGTGCTGTCTTTTGTTGAGGGCCTAGGGAATGCTTGTTGCGGCTGGCTGCGCCTCGCGCACAGTCACTGTCACATTTTCCGAGGTGTGTGGTGTCGAGCGCGCCGTGCAGTGTCGGGGGCGTGTGTCGCAGAACTGGTTCCTGCTGTGGAGCGCGGGCGCTGTGTGGGCGCCATCCGACGAGGCGGCCGCGTGGGAGGACACGGAGGAAGAGTGCGAGGACGAGGGCGGCGTGGGGCTCGGGCTGGGGATGGGGCTTGGGGGCGGGGCCGGGCCAGCACGGGGGACGAGGTGGTGGCGCTGCTAATGCGCCGCCGCCGCGCCGCGCACTCCCGCCCCCGGCCCGCGCCGCCCCCGCCGACGCGCAGCCGCTGCTGGCGGACGTGCAGCCCTGGCCGCCGCGCCCGCGCCGCCGCCCGCCGCCCGCTCGCCCCGCCGCCCCGCCCGCCCCGCCCGGCGGGCGAACTGCTCGAGCTGCGCCTAGACGCGCTGTCCGCTGTGTCGGCCTTCGGCTCGTGAAGGTAGGAAAATAGATACATTTTATTTATTTTACTACCAGCGTTGTAAAATTCTGTCATTTGAAGGCTGCAAACCCGTTGCATAATGATTCTTATTACGATACACATTTCACTATGATACAGGTTCTTGACCAATCGGAGAGACGTTTACAAACCAAGTATTGACATTTAATCATTGAGAATCATTCTAGTAAATTCTAGTAAATGTTTCGTTCGATTGTGAACATAAAAATTGCATATAATATTGAATTATGCCTGTCAATTTTATTCTTTTTAGAATTATCAATTTTAAGTGGAATATTATTTAAAATAAATTGGAACGTAATTTGACTTTAATCCTATTTGAATAGCGCAGTAAACCAAAGCCATCTGCGGGAGGGTAGGGTAAGGACCTGTCCGCAAGATGGCCTTAGCTGATTCATGTACGTCAACTGCAACGAAACGATTCAATGTAAAAGTTTAACTTATAAAAGTTACCATCATTCGTAGAATAAGTACCGTATGAAACAATGTAATGGGTATTAATACACTTCCTCGATCGTATCGTAATATCACACTTGTGTATTATACCCATCATTATCATTGTTTCATAATGTGATATTAGCATTCTTTCTCGTCTCTTTGTGATACTTACAGTCGACTAGCTCGCTCATAGTGTACTGAAACTGGGTCTAATTGAATTGAATTAATGCCTTATTTTACGTAGCGAGACACAGGCCATGAGACCTGCTCTTCCGTCTGACCATGCTTCACTTCTTTCACCAACTAGCAGAGAAAGGAGGTATTTCTTGGGCGAGAAACAGGATTTGAATTTAGCTCAGAGTCGTCATTTAGGCTTGAGGATCTTTTACATGCAAGTAAATCTACTGACATGGTACAGCCGGCTTAACTTCCCCCTCCGAAGTAAGGCGTACGAAGGATTCTTTCACCCTTAAAAATCCACGACTTCGATCAGGTTTGAAGCGGATTCACTGTAACCGGAGTCGACTGAATTTACATAAACAAGTTTATATTTTCTTCATAAAATGTATTATATATTTTTTCACATCTGTATTTTTCTATTTGGTAAATTTTAATTTTTTTTTCTAAAATCCCTTAATGTTATTAATATTTAAAATATAACAATAACTTACTAGTTTAAATAATGTATCAAATAATGTTGTTTTTGTTTGCTTGGAGACTCTTAGTAAAATTAATGGCTACATTGTGTATTTGCCTTGTTTCTCTCTGTGTCTTTTACTCTTTGCGTATCGTTGACTAAATACCTGTTTTCTTCACTGTGCAGGTGGGCGTGGCGGCCGTGGACGCTGGCTCGCCCTGTCCGCCCCGCCGCCCGCGCCTTCGCCCACCCACTCGCCCGCACCCACCGCCCCACGCCCCCGCCCCCGCCCACGCTCACCTCCAGGTAACAGCTTTAATTGACCCCCGCTCCACCGACCCCTGCCTTTGGTTTATTTGTTCCATCGTCAGCACATTTTTTTTCTCCGAAGACACGGCCTTCTAGATTCTCGCATTCCAAGCATGTCTGCATGCTGCGATCTATTCGCATGGTCGTCGCATTATGTAATGGTTCTATTTATTGGTTTCAAACATGGACGATTTCCTTTTTTCATTATTAATAAATTATCATCTGCATTTAGTTATTAATGAATTATCATTATAAAAGTACAAATAATTCTTCCTTTCGTAGTTTACTCTGAGCCCCTGTTTCCTACTAAACATTAAGACGTCCACGGGATGGGAAAACTTAGAAGTCCGTATCTGATGTTGATAGCAAACTTTTCACCATTTTGGACACGTTTAAAGTGATCAAATAATACCTGTAACCTAAGCAAAGTAGTCTGACGTCATTAATTCTGTTTTGGATACTCTCAAGCCTAATCGCATTATTCTGAGAGCACTCTAATTGTCCAGCAGTAATGGTTCAGTTATCCATGGCTGGCATTCAAATCTTAGTATCAACTTGGAACACACATAATTATGTCGCTAGAAGTTCTCTATATTATTCTCCACCACTGTTTTTGTAAATTTCCCGAATGAATTCAAATGAACTAGAATGTTAAGGTATATATTGCCTGAAGTAGTGACTGTACTTTATGAAATAATCGTGTCAAAATGGTAGATCAATTTATTAATTTTATAAAATGATTTATTGTCATGTTCATGTTTTTCTTCGTTTAGAGCACAAACACAATCATATTCAAATTCCAACTGGATCACGTTAGTAGACATTTAAGTGATTTATTAATTAATACATTCCGAAAAATATCTACGTACACAACTCGAAAGTAATATTACATACAAATTAATTAAAATTTTTCATATTTTCGCGGAAACATATGAAAGGTTGGGAACATGATCTCAGTAGATGGCAGTATCGATATACAAATGTCTCATATGAATGACAGTATCCCCCTTTCTTTTCCGCCCGTTACTGTTTTAATAGAATTGTATAATTTTTCTTGAGTAAGTGTTCAAATCCAATTTTAAGACATTCAGTTTTTTGTTTTTGTTATTTGAGACAGAAACATAACAGTGTTTAAAACGAAATTGTAACCATGTATGTAATTGTAAATTGTTTTTAAAACATGTATTTACTGTCACAAATAACAAAAAAAACTGAATGTCTGAAAATTGGATTTGAAATCTTTGTCAAGAAAACGTGCTGAAGACAATTATAATTTGAGTGATAAAACCGCAATATATTCTCTTATGATAAATGACTCTAACGTGCTAAACGTCCTTTCTGCGCAGGTTGGAAAGTGACGGGAGTTACACGCTGTACGTGCGGAGCGGGTCCTCTGTTTGAAGGAAGGGATGAGGAGGTTCGGGAGGCGGCGGCGGCGGCGGCTGCGGCGGCGGGCGGAGGGGGGGCGGTGCCCGCCGCAGCGGCCCTGCGGCGCACGGAGCAAACGGGAGTGGAGAGGGGGCGTCGGGGAGAGACAATACTCAACAGGTCAACCACCTCCTCAGATGCACGTGTCTCCGGGATGAGTGGCCAAAGCTAACCACGAGACGGGGCAACTCAGCACTGGACATTTCCGGTTGGATTGGGGAAGTCCGGAGTTAGAGAAATGTATTTCAAAAGTAGCAGATTGGACATTTTCTATCTTCGAATCCAGAACTCACCAAGCCAGCTGGTGGAGAAATGAATTTCAAAAGTAGGAGATTCTACATTTTCTATCACGGAATCCAAAACTCACCACTTCAGCTGAGAGAGAAATGGATTTCAAAAGGAAAAGGACTGGCGCTTAAATAACTCACATCTCACCAGATAACTCACGAGGGGAACAAATTTCGTAGAGATTGTGTGTGCTTTGCTACTTTGAAAGTGAAATTCACCCAGCACCTTAAGAAAGACTATGAAAGCAAAAGAAAACAAATTAACCGAAGGACAGGAAATACAGTACAGGCGAGCAGGAAAAGTGTAGCCTCCGCAGTAATTCAGATTTCTTCAAATTGAGTACGTTACCCTCATGTACCTGATCCGAAAATGACCAATGGAAAAACCCTTGCCTCCTGCAGAATTTGGCAATTCAATTCGAGAGACGCTCCGTATTTTCTCGTTGCATCATCTTATTATACTACAAGTAGTCCGGCGCTATCACCGTACAATAAATGAAATTCTTTATTTCAGACTTTAACTGAGAGATCAATAGAAATCTGACCAGATTTTGCATCCTGAAAATAATCCAAGTGCTCATGACAGCTCGTAGAGTCAAAAAAAGTTGATCAGTCAACCATTCTCATAAGAAACTGCTCAGGAAGTAGCTGAATTTCCTTCAGAACGTACAGTATGTCGTAGATTATTCTTCTGTTTGTGTATATTCTGAAGAAGTAGTCCCTTCACTATTGAACCTCTAGTTGAGGTGAATGACGTTATCTTCCAAGTACTTGTCCTCTTTTGGAAAACCACTGTGATGTGCTCACTTAAATCTTCATTACGGTGTAATTCATTTAAAATGGGCTTTGTGACTACCATTGTATGTATACGTGTCTTTTTTTTTAACTTTTACTCAAAGTGCGTATAGAAAGACTGTTGCGCACGTGACTCCTTTCTTATCAGTTCAACAGGGCGCCGTTCCTGATTCGCTGATAAGAATGCTTTGTGGCTTCAATGTAATACCAAAAAGTCTGAGATTAATTCATAAATGAAATGAAAATTGTAGAATAAAAATTGGGCGATAAATAAAAGTTAAGAAAAAGGAAACAATTAGAAACATCTACTGTGCAAAGAAATAAAAATCATTCTTGGCAAACATTATTTTCTAAATGTAAGTGAAACAAATATAACAATAATTAAAAAGTACGCTGCTAAAGTCCAATTGATAGTGCTGCATTCTGTGCTTGGTCGCAGAGAGCTCTTCTAAAATTACTAAGAGGACGATGCCAAAGTATTCTAGTGTAACCGAAGTCCTGTTGGCTTGGCTATCCGAGAACGTCCCCGTCTCTGGAGTGTATAGGGCGCACCCAAGCGGCGGGAAGAGGAGTTTCGACAAGTTGCAAAAGAAGCTTTGGCTAAAACGCTCTTAAAGCTGATATAGGTCGGGCTTGGCGTGACAACACGCAAGAGTCTAACGACGCCACTGATTCTCGCATAAAGTGAGCATAATACAAGTTAAGGATTGCAATTTTTTTAATATACCGATTTAAAAATGTTTTCGAGAGCTAAAATGTGTATGCAGTATTACAATACAGCACGTAATATAGGATATCTTTATATCGAATTTTCTAGAATAATACTTCGCGAAATTAAGTAATCGGATATCTTGATGTTTTGTGTTACAGAAAACATTCAAATGTATTAACTTCAAGTCTCCAAATTTAAGAAAATGTTTTAAGTTCTGAAAATGAATAATATCTTAATTTAATTTTAAAGATTCCTCGTATGTATCCTCGTAAATCCAGTAACTTTTATCCATATACTTCATTATATTTAAACAAATGATCAGCATCAATATATTCATACTAAAAACAGTGGTGTTATAAAAAAATTGATAGCTCCTTACAGTTCTTGATTATTTCCACATTTTAAAAAAAAGTTAATGTAAACTTTACGAGCTGATATCTCCTCCGTATCTTCGAGAAGAAAACGCCTTTAAATTGTTACGTGTGATTTAATACAAATAAAAGACAAGACCTCGAGATCGTTCAAATCTCCCAGACAGACAGAAACCGGAAGTCCAACTGCATGGCAGACGCTTCTCACACACACGAAGTAGGCAATGCACGACGCTACTCCGATTCCTCTTACGCAGCTTTAGTCAAACTTCATGCGAAACCACAAATCCAGTCGCAGAAGTGCCACAGGGGTCATTTTCTGAAAGCATCTCGTTGAAAAAATGTGTGATAATAATGAATTTATAATATGTTTTAAAAATAAAGGACGACCGGGAGTTAAATAATCGTATTCATCTACTAATTATGGTCTACCATCGACGAAACCACCTTGGTGTGTCTAATATTAACTAATATAATTAACCTGAACTAACATATGACTGCATTCCCCAGACGTAAATCTGTAGATCCTCCCTTTGGTAACCTCAATTTTAAACAGTGCAAAATGGCGGGCTGAAATTTCGAGCCATTGTCTATGAAGCATCGCCACTCGGCCAGCCAAGCCAACACTTTAGTGTGTTAATCATATACCGTAAGGTGACTATCGTTTTGCCTCTGCTCCATATGAAGCTTGAAAATATATTTGCGTAATGAAATAACTTTGTGTAAATAGGAATAAAAAGATTTATGAAGAGATATCGATTAGTATGTTTGCTCAGATTATCTAGAAACCTGTTGTTTCTCCGCTAATCACGAGAAGGCATAAGGGGTTTCATTATTTCGACAAATTTCACCCTTGTGTGTGTAAATATCCACTTTTTTCTTAGAATAAATCAGTCTTTGTAATAGGTCAGTTTTTCAAGAAAAGTGTAATACTTCTCTTTTGAGCTTGGATTTATTCTCCGACAAATAAAACATGTTTAATCTCTTATTTTCTGTAATATTGTGGAATACGTGTTTTCTTTCCTGATAACAGTTATGTAGCATTAAAATGTATTTTAAACTATTTGTTATTTATGTGTTACATACAAGAGATGTATAGAATTGTTTCGATATTAAAATAATAAACCACAAGAATTTTCCTTGGTCGTTTATGAAACAAATGTGTTTTTATTATACTCTTGCTCCTCAATACATTTGTCTCCCCAATAATCCTAATTTTTGTACTTCTATACTCTAATATTCCCCAGTCTTATATTATTTTAAATTTATAATTGTTTTTTAATTTTACAAACGATTTATTTCTGTCAAATCTTCCATTCAAAGTTGAAAAAATAAAATTTACAAAATTTGCATATATATATATATATATATATATATATATATATATATATATATATATATATACACGCACATTTGTGCCGAGGAGGGAGAATTGCGTTACGCATACCGGTAGTGTACCGGTTATGTCGGACTCTCCAGCGTGGCATACCGACTAAAACCTAACCTCCTCGATTCACATGGGCCGTGGTATCTTCTGCGCGGGACCGTCGTTGAGGCATTACTTCACGCAGAAGATTGGCTGAGAGCATGAACTTTCCTCTTCAGATGGTCGCTGTGGTATTTTAGCTCTCTCTCTCTCTGCTTTTAGTAGTGGTCCTTCTCTTTAGGTATGTGAGCCACAAAGTCTCGCACTGTTTTCCAGTTATCTCTAGATTGCAGCATAGTCTGGGTTGTGTTTGCAGGCGTTAATTGCAGCGTTTCCTGTTGATTTTATAATATGGGGTCCGAAACTCAATCGTGAATCAATTTCCACCCCCAGATATGTAATATGCCGCTTCCATTCAATCTGTTCCTCCCTCAATCGGATCATCGGGGGCGGAATGCTCTGCAGTTTGTAATGAACATGGCCTCCGTCTTGTCAACAGCCATCTGGAGGTTTCTTTGGTCTAACCATCTTTTAACCCTGCGTAGTGTTTCGTTGGTCTTCATTTCCAATAGTACCGTGTTGTCACTGTGGCATATAATCAGTATATCGTCGGCGTAGCCTATGAGCCTGGAGGTCTTTGGGAGTTCGATATTCAGTAGGTCGTCATATAGAGTATTCCACAGGAAGGGGCCCAATCTTGTTCCCTGTGGGACACCGCACGTCATGCCTTCCTCAATCCTATACCCGTTTGTGTAGATTATTTTCCTCTCACTGAGGTAGTCCTCCAGGATCCTCACAAGGTATTCAGGGATCTTCCTAGCTACTATGGCTTGTATGATGTCTTTCCAGCTGGCAGAATTAAAGGCATTTTTGATGTCAATCGCATACCAAGGCACAGAAGCTCCTATTCCTTGTTTCTGCCTGGTGGACTGCATCTGATATCGCGTCTATTGTCGAGAGTCACTTTCTAAATCCAAACTGTCTCGTTGAAAATTGGACATGTCTCTTTAGTCGTAGAAGGAGCAAACCTTCCAGTAATTTGCTCATCGTATCCAGCAGGCACAAAGGTCTGAACGATGACGTCCGATCGATTGGCTTGTTACCTTTCCGCATGAGAATTAGCTTCTGATGTTTACAACCCATATAGAATTTTCCTTGTTGAAGGCACTGATTAAGGGCTTTAAAGGGCATTCTGGGTATTCTTTTACAACTATCCCCAGGATTGCGTTGGGAATTCCGTCAGGTCCCGGTGCAGTTCTAATCTTAGTCTTCTTCATCGTCTGGACTAGTTCGTCGAACAGGTAGTCTCCAGGTCTGCATATATATATATATATATATATATATATATATATATATATATATATATATATATATGCATATTGTGACCGTACTCACCCTAGACCCTCATTTGACGTGGTCTGTCAGAACGTAGGTGAACTGATGATCACACATTATTTTATCATTAAAAAAATTATTAAGATGGGACAGGGAATCTATTTAAGGGGGAGTGACCTTGTTGGTTGCATGCACTGGTTGTGCACCAAAAAAAGGAACACCTCTTTAAAGAAAAACAACAAGAAAAACATTTGTTACTAATATTACATAAAATGATTGCATTGGGTAATCACCGCTAAATGTTCTGATTAACCTTCATTTTTCTCTTTACATTTGCGATCGAATGCTTATTGTTTTCGAAATTACAGTACAACCTGCCAAATCATTACGAATATGTCAGCTTTATTAACATAGGTGGGTCTCTTCCACGACCCCCATCACCAGTACGTAAAGTCTATATACTGTAATGGACCACGCTGACGTGAATATTTGTGTCGCATTGAGTCGCACTATCATAGGGCTGCCGTCACACTTAAGGTGCGACAGTAATTTCCAGATGCCCGGGGCATGCGCTAAATTAATTTATGTGGGCGCCAAGCGTATGCCTACCTGTATCTGGGCGCCTGCGTCAAGACATCAACAGGCGTGGGCGCCCTGGATCGGAGGTTGCATTTACTCACTAATTACTTAAATAATACACATTTTCCTGGTAAAATCACCCGACCAAAACGACGGGGACACATTTATTGTTTGTGTTGATCTTATTTTACATTGACTGTTAATTTAATATACAAGAATTTACAGTGATGTGATGGCTGGAATTTAGATACTTCACTTCGAAAGGATTACACACTTAAATGGCAGTCGGTGGCAGCAGATGGCCCGCCAAATAGCCATGGACTTCTCCGGTAGCCGGCAGGAACGCTGCGCCTGGTTGAGTCGGAGCCGGTCAAGGTTCAATGGAGTTGAGGCAGCAACGTTCGGTGCGCGGGTCACAGGTTGTCAAACGTCGCCTGGACCGCGTAGTGTTTAGCAGCCGATATGCAATGCTGCACCCCCCCCCGTATACGTGAAGGGTGTAATTTAAATTGTTCTAGTCCGGCATTCGGAATAAATTCCGATGCTGGAATTAATCGAAATTACTGGCTCGAGATTATTAACAGTTTCTCGTGCGGCGGTAGTCGCCGTTAAAATTACTAACAAATTTTCGAGCCGACCGCTCACTTCGACAGTCTATTTCTATCCGTCCAGACCTTCCAGCGCCCGTTTGACTCTGCGATTTCCACCCCCTCTCGCAAGATGCCCGACCTATCCCGTCGCAAAACTTAACGGAAAGTTACACGCGAAGTTTTCCATAGACCGGTCTTCATTTATAGTGGGCTGCTGTCGCCTCTTAATGCAACAGTTCTGCCTGTCCATCTCCCACTGTTGCACAAAGGGGTGGAAGGGTGCCTTTCGGGGGCGGTTACGAGCAGGGATACCGGCACGCGTGCAGCTGTATGTGTCGAATGCGCAAAAGAGGCACTCTTTGCCTCGAAGTATTATAATTCAGCGTGACTCGAGGGTCGCGATGAGTCTTTATGACTCATTGCAATACTGACGCAAATTCTACGAGAAACCTCCATCTGAACCTCATCCCCATTATGTTACATTATTACTTGTCGATGCGAGCCGGCTCCAATGCAGTTATTCCTTGACCGTTGTCCCGGGAACGATCGGCTTCGCCCGGTGATGCTTGGCGCTGCCCGAGATGGAAGCTGCCTCCACGACGCCCGCCACCGACGATTGCCTCGCAATGCTGATGACGGCATTCACTCTTGCTCTCCCACGCCTCGCGGCATACTTACCAGCTTTCACCGATATAAACGTGTCCAAATAATTATGTTGGCATCTCACCATGCACCACCACTATCTCTATCATGCACTTACTCTGTTCTGGTCGCCACGTGGTAATTGTTCATTACCGGCACTGATTCTGTATAATATACTACACTGTTGTTACCTTATTTATTCATGCCACGTTTAGTCCGTAATTCTCCATCAATGTTCATCATCTTGCAATCCTAGTAATCCTATTCGTCTCAATTCTGACTTATTACTCCTTTCGGTACTACATGTACTCCTCCGTTTATTTCACAATGTCCTGCTCTCCTCCTGGTCCAGTCTCTCCTCGCTACTAACAGACTTCTCGCCTCTCCTTGGCTTGGAACGTGCGGAAGACCCGTTTTTCCTTTGTCGTTACCGCGGTTCGCAGCGCTGCTTTGTTTTGCGCGCATATTTGAATTATTGCCTTAATTAATCACTTCTTTAATGAGACCGATCGGATCGCAATATGTATTCACGATTTTGGTGAAGTAGATCTTCAAAAAGTTTAGCATAGAATTTCACCGTCATATGTATGATATGTGAGAATTAATGAAAAATGGTAACTTTGTGAATTAAAAAATTACATTACCGGGAAGATTAAACCTATATTCACCCGTTTTTTCACAAAATGAAGAATTAGCTAAGAATAGGACTGGCTCTAATTATTTTATCATCTTTGTGTAACAAAACTTATTGTCATTCAAATATTTTATATTTGATTTCTTTGCACTACTTGGGCAGCCATTGGCCACGTTTATACTAACTCGACAAATATTTTATATCTTCATTTATTAAACTTCTGTAAGATGGGCGACCATTTATGTGTTCCTACTTTCTACTGATATTGAATACTGATACTGAAATGTCAATATGTAAATGTTCTTAAGATAACTTAGCTTTACAATAGAACTGTAAGTTCGACATACTTTTCTCGTGTAATTCCTCTCGTACATTTACGTGTAATTCCATACGGAAACACGTTTTCTTCAAAGTTCTGCAGAACAAACTAATTATTCAATTGATGACAACTACTGGGAATTATCAGCCTTTCTCTTTTCAAATATCAAATTTAACATTTATTATATCATATTTACAGAATGTTTAGAGCTCATGAATCAAGTTATTAGCATTCGTTTGGAACACATACATATACCGTACGGCTTTTTATGCAATAAAAAAGCTAACTGCTACCTTCACGGACGTGTTTTTTGAGCTGTTCTCCAGATCGGGCGCTGTTCACGTGATGTCCTCTATATGCTATTATTGTATATTCAATTACAGTATCTCATAAATTCCCAAATGATCCCGGAATATCCTCGACTAATTGACATTTTTCTCACTTTTATTCACTATTTTTCAACCTTTCTCAAAATTATTCCTCGTATGCGACTGGAGCCCGCTAGGTTCCGAGTGATACCTCTACAGGCGACTAATTTAATCAACTTATTAATATTTCCTCATCTATGGATATATGCCGACATACGAAGTCTATTTAGTAAAGTCTAACAATTACTTTAAATAAAACAAATCATAATTACTGTTGCTCCAGGGTGGCACGGTTACTCTGGTTCGTTTAACATTCATTATTTCTCGTGATCCCCAAGTTTGTATTGGCGCAGTTCACTTGGATCATTGGTTGAGTGCTCGAGGGTATTTTTTCTGGAATTGATTAGTTTCCTTAGGCATAAATATATACAATATGACCACGGGTTAAAGCTATTTATTTTGATATTACAAAACATTTCTTCTTCATAGCGATATATTTAAAATATCAATTCATATTTAAAATAGTTTTTCAAAACATTTTTTTTCAAAAAACAATTGTCAAAATTTTAGTTTGATTGCTATTTGCACAGAAATATAAATATAGACATGGTTATTAATTAAACAACTTTACACATTTATTTGTTCCTATAACAACTAAATTATTTATTTTATAATCTAATGAGATTATACGTACAATTTTTTGAAGAATTTGTTGGCATAGATTCGTTTCTTTTTTTCTTTTTTTTCATTTCGAGTCTACTTCAATAGTATTGTTTGTCTACAGAGATGGAAGGTATGAATACAAGTTTTATTTACGATTTGCGTTGAGAGGGAACTTTGAATGTGATCCACTGGTGTCTGAAAGTGGGTTTGCTTGCAACTCGACGTGTATGTAATGTAGACAAGTGTGACATGAAGTTTACTGAGAGAAATGATAGAACAGATGGTTATGAGTGGATTTGTTGAATGTGTGGCGAGAATGGTAATTGCGTAAAAATATCTGTGCGATAGAATTCTTGGTTTGTGAGGTGTCTCTTTGAGATATGGAAGGTGCTTCCGATTATGTAGTTGTAGGTGGTGGAAGCAAGGGTTGAACACAATGTTTGGATACTGGTGTATGTGAGAGTACTGTTACTGTTTGCATGAATTTTTTTTTGTCGACAGGTAGGTTTCGTAGTGATTGAAGATGAAAATCAACCACTGGATGGAGAGAGCGTTGAAGTTGAAATTGACGAGAGCAAGTTTGGCAATATTAAGTACATAAGAGGCAAAAGAGTGGTTGAGAAATGGGTGTTTGGTGGTGTTGAAAGAGGTTCCTCTCCCAACGTCCTTTTTCAAGATCGTTGAATGTCGTAGCAGGGAGGTACTCTTGAACATAAGTAAAAATTACATCAAGTCGAAATCTATTGTGATCTCGTATTTCTGTAAGACTTATGACTTAAGCATGAAGGATTTACCAATTTTAAAGTGAATTATTCTATTACTTTCAAAGATCGTGAAACTGGTGCACATACAAATTATATTGAAGGGACTTAAAGTGCAATATACGTGCAATTCCGCACCCCTACGTCGAGAACTATTTCGCTTACTATTTGGTAGAATACATATTGTGAAGAAATTCTAAAAATGAAAAATTCATAACTTTTTGTGAAAATAATTAAAATTTAGGTTGATCAGAAGATAACGGTACCTGTTCAGTAAATAAGTCAATAGAATGAACCGTGTCAGTGAACGAAAGAATCAATAAGTCAATTGAATCGTTCATTGTATGGATTATAATTTGGTCATGGCCTATTGTTTCGTTTCTAACGTTTCTAACGGTAACGAATGGTATTTATTATTCACATATTGCAAAATTTGTATATTGTGATATTTGTATATATCCATAATTTGCACTCAGGAATCTTTGACAGCGATTCAGTAGCGTATTTTAACATCCCGACGTATTTGCGAAAAGTTCAAAACAGTTCCGATTCATCTCTATGTAAGGACATGTGGGAAGGAAAGTCAGTGATGTTGATATGATGAAAGAATTTCTAACGTAAACGTTTACCAACCGAACGATTACGTAGGTAAGTTTACGTATTTATTCCTGTTTTGTAGCTTTGCGTCAGTAAATGTTCTAGTAGAAGTGCAGGTCAGAACAAAGCCACTTCCCTTTAAATGAAATTATCTTCAAAGTGAGGGAGTTTTAAAACAGCGAGAGCGCTGCAGCGACAGCAGGCGCGCGAACCAGGTCGTGAGAGCGATGGCCGGAAGGCGGAACGCAGCACGTTGGATCCGTCGGGTAGCGGACCACTTGGAGTCAAAATGCGTTGCATGTAAAATTGCGTGGGCTATGAAATTAATTTCTAGCATGAGCAATATGTACCGAAATAATCAATTCATTGATTAATTGAATGAATGGAATACAAAAAACACGAAAATAATGTCAATTTCAAAATAATTACTTCATTAATAAAGGTTTAGTACTCTCTGTATCAATAATTTTATTAGTACTCATTAGGGGTGGCAGTTCACGATACAGCACTATTAAAGTGGTAATTGTATTTCATTTGAATTGTTGTAATAGTGCGTTTTGTGTAAAATGAATGTTTAATGTATCGTGGAAATGATGAATGACATTCGTTCATCAGTTTACATTGTTGGGAACCGATTCCTTTCTGGTGAACGAAAGTTTTCGTGTCAAAAGAACGCGCACCGTAAACTTCCGATTTACAACAACATTGCAACTTGCCGGTCAATTAGATATGTTCAGCTCGCCAGTTCTCGCCTACGTCCTATTTACTGCATGTTATGTATTCGGGGCCGTGTCGAACGCTGCGATATGGAATACTATACTGTATTTATTTGTTGTGCTAACATCGTGTATTCTTTGATTCCCAAGCCTGCATACAATCGTATCACACACATTTGATGCAGTCTCGCCAATTTGATTCTTCTTTCCCATTCAAATTAAACCTGAGGTTTCTGTCTCATCACATTTGACACTTGCGTGGGAACAATTGAAAAAAATTGGAGCCGTTTCTGAGAAAATATTTGTTTAATGTTGCAAATATTTCGCACAAAGTTACACAAAAACGACTGATATTTTCGAAAATTTGTACTTATTTCTATTCAAGTATTTTCCGACACTTAGGCACCGAAATACGAATTTTCATCTAAACTAATACCGATTTTTGCTGTCGCAATACAATATCTTTAAGAGAAAGTCAAAATACAGAATAAAACACGTCTGTAATTAATTTTGTGTGTTCATTCTTCTAATATATTACACATTCATATATACAAGTACTTATGGCATTTACATTATGAATAGCTTTCAGAATGAATTCATTTTACATTAGCAACGATATGGTAGGCACCCAATTGTCTCATCATTACAATGAGAAATCAGGCAAACATCTCATTTGGTCTGATGTCTCATAGCATGAAAATGACTTAAAGCGTTAGCAAGCATGCATCACCCGATTCAATCAGACTTGTTGATAACGTAGATACATTTAATGTGATTTACGTATTATTAGGATAATAAACGTATTAGTAATCAAGATTCTCAATAATTCGTGCAGTTGATAGGCACGTCAACCAGCCAACTTTATCGAAAACAGACTCACTAACAGCCAGGAAGAACAAACTATCAGACAGGAAAGTAAGAAGAAAATTTGCTATTAGTCTTGCATGATAAAATCAATGTCCCTGTTGCGCCGAGTAACGAAACAAAGCAGTGTTTGTCCAAACGTTTACAGGCCATAATTTCTGGATCATCTCTATTAACTAAATACACTAGAGTATTTGATGTGAAATATGGCAATGTAGAAGATTTAGGGATATACATTATCTTCAGAACATACCTAAACTGCTTCATTTCTTCTTAAATATATTTCTAATATATCTGATTGATTGACTAATTAGTGATCTCAGGCGCGTCAACAACTAGGGCAATTAGACTCGTAAGCGAAGTGCACGTTCTCCCCGGGAGGTGACGGTGATCTTTCCTCACTCAATGGTGAGGTCCGGCGCAGTTCTACATTCGGCTGCCGGGTTTTCCACAACCAGGTACTCTCATCATCACCAATCCAGCAGGAGCAAGCTCTAATTCGGTATTCCGGCATATGTAAGAGTATAGGTGGCATATGTAAGAGTACGTCCCAGCTGTCCGGGTGACGCCGCGTCTTTGGCTGAGAGGCCGTCATATCGCAGGCTTCCTTACGGTAGTCAAGGCACCTCACTACCCTGAGGAAGCCTGCGATATGACTGGTGAAACTTGGACCTCTCAGTCGTCACCCAGTCAGCCATGAAGTCATGAACTCGAGCCGCAGAAGCTTACGTTGTCATGTGTAGGAGTGTAGTCCGTGTGAGTAGTGTGTGTGTGTGAGAGAGAGAGAGAAAGGGTTGAGAATAGAACAAGGCAAAGAAAGGAATGATCCCGCGCGATCCAAGGCCCATTTGACATGGTACTGCTCTGACATTCCCCTGGTGTTGATCGGAGAAACCACGAAAAACTAACGACCAGAGCAGCCGACCCGTAGAATTCACCTCCAGACAGCAACAGAACTCGACCTAACTACCTAGTTAGTGTCGAATATCCTCCCACCATCGTGACCTCGAACCTAGGACATCCCGGCCAGGGGCACTGCAGTGACATCAATTGATGTCCTGAACCGCTTTTCCCCGATCTAATCTATCTGAAAAGCAAGAAGTTGAAACGAAGTAATCTAAGTGTGGTGTACTACTAAAACGCATTTCGAACGATCTGTTTTCCATTCTCCTTTTTCCCCTGACAAGATAGAGAACTGTATGTTGTTGTTATTCCAAACATTAGGGTTACGACACCTGAAGTGGCCACTTCAAGTAGAAAATTTTAAAAATAAAAATTGGGAGCTTCTTTTTCGCTTCTAACTTGCATAACCTGAAGCTTTTGGCTTCCTGTAGTGAGAAGTTGAATGAAGGTTATGATATTATCATACATATATTACACAGACACTTGACAGAAAGGAAACAATTCACATTGAATTGACATTGAATAGGTAACGATTTAGGTTTTGGGTAATGTGTCCTTGGTTATTACACTATATCATAACGTAAATAAACATAAGAGATAATTTATTTATTTCCCTTTTTGTATAATTAAAGAATGTGTTGAAAACGTTGTACTAATATTGATATTGCAATACTGCAACTTAAATTGATAATTTTTTTTAATTTCTCGCCTTATTACGTACGAAGAAGAGGTATTGTAATCGTGCGCAGGAAACTGACGGTTTTTCGTCACAAAACTAATTTTTGTCGTGACGCGAAACTTGGTAGATAGCAGAGGATATACTTTTAGCAAGAATTAGATAAACCTTGTTCCTGTATGAAGTAAATTACTTCCTCTAATATGTTTTTTCCTCTAACATGTAATCAGAATTTATGTTTTGTGTCTTCCCTTGAAGAAGCTCTAAACGAATTCTCCACTTGGTCATCAAACTGGCAACTTAACCTAAACCCCATCAAATTTATTTCCCAAACCCTAACCCTAAAACGTATCCAGCCTGCTTCCCCCCTCTACTTGCCATCTACTCCCATCAAATGGGCTGAGCAAAGCACATCTATCCCTTACCTTAGAGTCCTTCTGATACCCATCTAACCTGGTTAGCCCATATACGTTCACGCCAAAATCTAGTCTACTCGTCCTTTCGCCAACTTTATCCTCTTATTAATAGAAAATAATCCTTCAACCTAAGAACAACTCTACACATACATAATTCTCTAGTCCTCCCTGCAATCATGTATGCAGCCCCGATATGAGAGGTGCAATAATAAAACACACAAACCCTGCAAAACAAAGTCCTCCGCACTGCCTTAAATTCCCCATTGTACATTTCAAATGTACAAATTCACAAGGACCTACAACTCCCTCCAGTAGCGCAGCATATCGCATGAATCTCCGAAAGATTTTTCAACAAGCTTCATAACCTCGCTTTCTAACCGACATTCACATGGGGAAAAACCACTCATCCTCATCTAAACCGCATCCCATCCAGATTTTCCAAAGATAAATTCCGCCCTCCGTAACTCCAATTCTATCCTCATATCATAAGCTCCGTTGCCGCCCTCATTTCACAAACCACCAGCTCCTAAACACCTCACCCTGATTTTTTATTGAGGAGCCCAGTGGGGTCACCCTCCGTATTTTTGACTGTGTACTATTGTGTACTTATATGTATCACCACCAAACAGTTCTGTAAAGTGGCTATGTAGGATGCATCAGAAAAATGTTTAATTTAAAAAAATATTTTGTAAATTCTTGATAGCGAAAAATCGATTGACGGCAAAACTTATGTGTGTCTGCCCTCCTTAGAGTGGTCAATGCTATCGCCTAGACCGTTCATCCTATTTTCTCGCAATTTGATATTCTCTCATACTTCTAAAAGAACTTAGGAGAATGCGAGGTTGAAATGGATATTTGTATATTTGGGGGTTGTCTACATGAAGCCTCAATATTTTCAAAATTTTCTCAAAAAAGGCTCCACTTTTTGTGACTAAACTTTGTCCTCAGATAGGTTAGAAAACGTTTAAAAAACACTGGCTCCGTTTTCATTAAAATATATGTGTAATCAACAATTTCAAAAGTAAAGTTTTTATTCAGCGTCTTTCCACAACTGCAATATTAAAGAAAGAGACATTTTTCTTAATGAAATATGTTATAAAATGTTGGATCTTTAAATAAAATCATCAACAATTGTTAAAAAATATGAGTGGTCTTCACATAATTTGGCTTTAAATATAGTATTTGTTTCCAGAAAGTGTGGTTTTTAAAATGGCACTAAATGTTTTCTGTAACTTTTTTCTGAAATAGAGAAAGAGCGATTATAAAAATGGCCCATTTTCCATTTTCGGCGAAATTGCAAAATATTTTCAATGCCAAATTACAATACGTTTGATATGGACTTTTTACTTCAAAATCAGATCTTTAAATACGTTTATGTACATTTTTTGAAGACATAAGAGGTTTGGCATTATTTTTGCTAATTTTGACATTTGCAATTTCGAATTTTCCGCACTTCTTTTCTCATAAGCTTTCAGAAGATATCAGGTAGCGATAGAATGGCAACCCCGCAACACTTTAATAAAGTACATAACAACAATGACTACTGGAACTTTTTCACTATTCATCATTCATTCATATTGCAAGCTATCTTCAACATCTTGAAAAACACCCAAATCCTTTTGCCATTAACCTATAAGTAGACAATAATGAGAAACCAACCGATTACACTGACATCAACCCTTACAACCACATTATAATTTTAAAACCAGTCACAATATATATAGTCCCATATATTCCTCAACTTTGACTCCTAAAGAAAGGTAATAAAATGGCTTTTTGTTCTAGACGTAACAAGACGGCGAAATGTACCACAGGGATACTTTCACCCACAAATCGTCATTGTCATTGTTAACTACCAATGTTAACATATTTATTAATTATTGTAATGTAAAACAATTTTTAATTTACTTTGTTCAGAATTAAAAAAATACCGCAATCAAATGGGGCTTCGCGAAGGATTGAGGCCTCAGCGTAGAGAGCGGTAGCAACCAGCCCGGCCGCCCAGCCTCCAGGCCCCGCTGCCGCAACCCCATTATGCATATTCCGGCGGCGTTTGTCCGGATATCGGATCTCCCGCGTTAACAACCGGTAACACAAGTCGATAATTGAGGAATAATTAATCTGGCCGAGGGCGCCGGGGGCAGACAGACGCGCAGCGGGCGGCGCGGGGCGGCACGCCGCGCCCCCGGCCGCCT
>BOPP01000194.1:1010641-1076314 GCA_017312745.1 Gryllus bimaculatus | reverse complement strand
GCTCGATCCCCGCCTCAGCAACCGGTCCCACCACAGGTCCCGCTAATTCTACCCGCAACGCTCCCGCCAATGCCAACGCCCTCACTCCTGACCCCTCCCTTAGCATCCCCGCCAAGGTCCCCGGCCTCTCTTGGTGCAGCTCCCGCTCCCGCAGTCCTGACACGGAGCCCCATTCGGTCCTCGGTCCCGCCACCGCCTCCGGCACCGCCCCATCTCTCTTCTGGTCGTATGCCGCCCGTGGCCCTGCACACGCCTCTGCCCCCGCCATGTTGATCCCCACTGAGACAATTGACTCGCGCCCTTCCTACCGGCTCACATAAGGAGAAGGAAAGCGACAGTGTAAAAGCTGCAAACGAGATTTATTCCTTCAGTCGCTTTCTCTTCTACTATCCCGACAGACTCTCAAAGACAGGCCGATCGATTTTGAAGTTTGTATGGGATACTTAAATGAAAGGAATGTTTCTTCAAATTAAGTGATATCTGAAGTTGTGTACACTGTATTGGTCATTTTTTTTTAAATCTTGAAAATTTCCCAACTTCCTATTAGCAAAATACAAGAACACTATAACTTTTGTACCAGCCAATAAAACACTATGTTTTCCCCGCTTGTCTTAATAAACCTAAGACCTGACAATCGATATTTTTCCGTATTTTCCTACATTTTCTGGATCATTTGTCTAGTGTTGGGTGTTAAATGCGTCCAATATTACTGATTTTTTTCATCCTCTTATGAATTCTAGCTGGTTTATTTTTATCACAGCATGTAAAACAAAGAATAAATCACTGCTTTTATGTTATTTTTGCAGCCCTCAACCACGCGACTGCGTCACCTTGTTACAATAATAATAATAATAATAATAATAATAATAATAATAATAATAATAATAATAATAATAATAAATTAACTGCTTTGGGAATGATCCCGGTGGCAGCTCTCCGTAAGTACATCAAGTAATACATTTAAATTTCATGCAAGTGCAAAGTTAAAGCACATTAAAAAACATTTTTTTTACAAATTATGACTAATGCTAAATGAGTACAAAATCTGAATGCTCTAGTCTAACATATGTACAATTATTAGTGCTTTTAATTTATGTTTTTAAAATTATTTTTGAATTTTCCCAGATTCTGCGGTTAAGTCTCTAGTAGTACTGCAGGTAATTCGTTCCAGTTTTTTTATTGTGCGGTTAACGAAAGAAAATTTTCCAATGTCTGTTTTTCGCCTTTTCCCCATAATTTTGCAATTGTGGTCCTGGCGACTATTAAATGAACATGGCTTCTAAAAATGCATGGCTACATGGGTAATTTTTCTTAACCGTTTGATCTATCTCTGCTCCTCGCGAGTTTTTCTTATGGATTATAGTTCATAGAACACCTGTAAATATTTCATTAATTTTAAGCATAAAATTCACGAATTCATCCCGGTTTTCTTGTAACATTGTATATGGCCTTTTATAATGATCTGAATTTCTAGAGCAGATTTTAAAGCAAAATCCTCTAGCAGTTTTTATAGTTTTGAAATATTAAGTTATTGAAACCATAATCATCAATATTTTAATTGTAGGAAGACACAAAAAACTTCAGCTTTAGCAATTTTCGAAAAAAACAGGGATTTCAAAAAAAATTAGAACAATTATATTTTCTTTACCGTCTTTTAAGCTATCCGAATAAAAATTTAATAAAAAATGATCCAATTTCTACGAAAATTTCGAAAATGACCCAGGGGTTTTCTGTGATGTAGGTATCTTTGAAAATTAAAGTATCACTTTCAAATTCAAGGGACTGTGACACTAGAATGCTAGATCGATTGGGGAACATCAATTATGAAGAAACTCTTCTGAAGGGTTTAGGGGCTACCCACGTGCACAGATAGAAGGACGGTATTTCATCTCGGAAAGTTCTTTTTGGAAAATGACCTTGGAAAGCGTGATAAGAAATCTGCTCGTGATTTCGAAGTTCCCTATCATTATATCGTGTCATCCTCACAGTTACCATACCGTAACAAGCTATAGTGGTCGCTAATGACGTAGAAGTTATAAACAAATAAAGGTTTTCTTAAAACTTTAAGATGTCGAACTTGAGAAAAAAACTTTATTTTAGGTAGGTACTACGTCATTCTGTAAAGCTCATCACAGAATCTTAGAGAATTTTCAAAGCGTGGATACATTCCCTACATTTTTGGGATCAAATGATTGGGGGAAAACCAAACCGGTATTAATGATATTTTATTAATTCTGAGAAAAATTGGTTCTTATTTTAGAAAATATTTCAGTGGCAATGTATTTTCGTGGTTTTAATGAACAATTGAAATGTAGTGGTATTTAATGATGAAACAAATCATGGTGACTTTACAGTAATATTGACTTAAACAACCAAATTTCTCTGAATTTAAAATGTCGCAAAATATTAACATAAGCAAAACAACTAAGAAGTCAGAGAGGAATTATATTGATCGGATGCGTTTTCGATGAGATGAAAGCACACAAATAAAATTAAATATATCACACCTAAACTTTGCGCTAATGTTACAAGACAAAGGAATACGATTTTGGCAATATAAAATACTGAAAAATATTTATGAGACTTTTAGAAATAATTTAAGTTATTTGGAAAGAATTAAGATAAGCCACCCATGAAACAGCAAGATTACCATAATTTGTAAATGTTAATACCTCGTTTTTGGACAATGTTCTCTCATCTTATTACTGTTCGACACTTGCCATAAATGTAAATAACTTCATTATAAGAAGATAAGCCAAACTTTCACCAAACACCGAGATATTAATATTTAGAAATAGCATCAAGTCTGCGTGGCTAGTGAGGCTTATTTTGTTGCGAGTTCTTTGGTCATACTTTCGAAAGTTTTTCCATTTATTGAAAAAATCACTACGATCGTATAGTTTCAGGGAGCAGTCAGTTGACATATAACGACCACTTCATGCTCTAAAATGTTTGCCACAAGCTTAAATAGTCTTGTTTATACTTGAACTCGTGTTTATAAAAATCGTATTTGTACTCTTGTTAACAAATATTAGTATTTGGCACAAAAATAATGTAGTAGTAAATAAAATAACATTCTAGTGTCCTCCAACAAATATGCGGATGAAAAAATATCTCAATTTTTTTAGAAAACGCAGACAGCACACTTTTTAAGAACAAATAAACCATTTTTGTATAACACTGCAATAAATGCAATAATTTGACAGATACATTTCACAAATACTGCAATACCATTTGTAGTATAGTATATGTACACTGTATAGCAGTTTTTAATATACTAAGAATATCAAAAAAGTTATTCCATAAAGCAACATGTCAAAAGCAAATACTTAATGGAGGAGAAACTTCTTCTTTAGAGCCTTGCATGACTTCGGCTGTTTCGTAACCAGTGACTCAATGTGTATTAGCATTCAGTCTGTACCCTTAGTATGAAAACAGGCGGTATAACACAATCAAATATTTGCATTTTTGTCTAAAACGAAATTATTTATTAGTTTTGGGATTTTTTCTAGATATATAACGAAGTCATACAAATCTATCACATGGCCAGAGGCTGCGAAATTTTCTTTCGATTTCTGGACGCAATGGGAATAAGTAAAATAGATTTAAATTCCGCATTAGTTGCAGATTTCTTCTGGTAATCCATAATGTGAGATAGGGACATAATCGTTAATAATAATGGGCGTTAAATATAGGAAATAATCGAAATAATCGTGGGAAAGTTACAGTAAATAAATATTATAACTGTGATTGTTGTGGACGATCATTTCCTATCACATTTTAACAAGCATTTATTAACTGCGATTCTTAAGTCGTAAGGCAGGCTCTTCAATCAAACAATATGCAATTAAATTATACACTAGTGAAACATACAATGATGAAATGCCGACTAATAACGCAATCTTAGTAAATTTCCGACAGAACAGAGAAGAAAATACAGTAAAGCTTGCTTAATGCGGAAATCTGTCTCAAGCAGCTTTTGCCAAGTGGCGGAGAAATGACGTCGGAGCTCCATTCCCCTTCGCGGGCAGGCGATGAGAAAAGCAGCGCGGGCAAAGAGGGGGGAGCGAGCGGTAGACGGCTGTCATCGGGGACGAAAACCACCTTGGCAAAGCCAGTGGGCCTTTGCCGGTCTTTTAGGCAACATGAGAAACCATCTAGGCCAATTACGTCTCTTTCGATTTGGGAAGAAATATTTCTTTTTGTAGTTACAGTAACAATGGTGAAATGTTTAGTGTGTTCGAAAGAACTGCAGGATGTCAAAAACGTCAACCGACAGAGGAATTACGCAGATTTTCAACCTCAAGAAACCCGCGAAATGAAAATAATTTCTGAGAATTATATGAGGATCTATTTGTTAACATTAATTACACAGTCACATAAAACAAAATAAAAAGTGGTCAGACCCAAATATTGGACACATGTTTCTCAATGTATGTCAACGCGCTGAATCCGAATTTGAAACCAGAATTGCGCCACCACCCTCAAGTTGTAGTTTATCGCAAAAAACTATAGTGAAATTATAAATTGTAAATTTAGCTGCGGAAGAACTGTAACATAATGAATTATGTAGCCTCGTATTAATTTGCAGTGCCGCCCCCTGTGTGGGCGTCTGTTGCGTTTGCTCCTTGTGCTGGTCTGTCGTTTCTGTAGTAGTAGAAACCTGGAATTATTAAAGAAAGGTGAGGATAAAGCCATGTCTCGCCCAGCATCATGATAGAGATATTGTGCCGAGCGAGAAAACTTTTGTTCTGACTGCTTCGCTGGCGAGCTGATGCCGTTTCAGTTCCAAAATGCAACGGTGCCGCTGTTCCTGTAAAAAAATAGAGCTAGCCAATATTTATGGATGGGATGGATGTGTGGCGGGCTAGGAAGAACGTGCTTCCCCCGTCGCTTCCGCCGCAGCGGCCACGTCCACCTCGTGTGCATGCACAAGAACTACCTTGAGCATGACCGATACCCACTTGGCTGGATCGCAGCCGGTGACGGATCGCATGACCGCCTGCATGACGCGATCCGGGGCGATTCCGTTTCGGGCGAGATCGTCTACGGCGGCGTGCAGCACGCGCTCCTGCTCGTTCAGTGAGGAGGGCGCTGGGAAGCTCTCCGCCGTCCGCCTATGCCGTTCCAGGAGAGTATCGCGCTCCTCGCGAGCTGCGCCGGCGGCCGTCGGCTGCCGCTCACGGGTGGGACGGGGGCGTTGCACCAGGGCGTCCGAGTGGTTCCGCAGGGCGCGTCGGCGTTCGCGCCTGGGCGAACGCTGAGACCGAGGCGGTGGCGTAGGTGCTCCCGCGAGGGTGGCGGCCGCTCTCCTCTCTTGGATGCGAGCGCGGCACTGGCGGTCCCGCTGCTGTCACTCCTGCCTTTGCTGCTGGGCTCGATTGCCCCTGAAACAGAGGCGCTTATAGTCGGGGCAACCCTTGTATTTTGCGCCGTGTCGATCGCTCAGGCAGTTACGGCATTTACGCTCTTCGATGGGGAGGCGGGGGGTACTACCCGCACTGCTTGCAACGCGTGCGGCGCTTGCAATTTCGGGCAATTCCTTGGCAGTGCGTGGGCCCGCGCAGTGGTCGATATATCTCCACGCGCACGCGGAGCCCCCGGATGTTGGTGACCGACTCTATGCAGTACATTTGCGCGGTTTTGTGAACGCACGAAAAGTACAATGCACGTTCACACCACCGCGGTGGGACCATTCCTACCCTTACGGGTATCTATGGACAATCCTGTAACATGAAGAAAAACAGAAGGTCAAAAAATGATTTTAGCCTACCGGCGCGCGCATTGCTTGTTTTGAAATACTACATTTATGTTTCAAGTCTCATTTCTCTGTTTCAGATTACCCTTACTCCAGGAAGTGCTTCGGTCGCCTATACTTCGCCCTTTGGTCGGGTTGGTATGAGGTGATCTCGGAAATGAGATCATTTTCCGAGTCAGGGCCGACTCTCCGCTCGCTGGGCGCCGCTTTCTACCCCGCCGGGGCTAAAGGTCCGCTGGCTCGCCCTGCGGTGACGCGCCCTGCGGTGTTTAGCTGAGCGAGACGGCGCTGATGCGCCTGCTTCTGCTGCCCTCTCTTGAGCGGCGTTTGTACCCTCTCTTGGCGGTTCCTTCAAAGGTGCGCGGGCGACTACTGCACTGACAACTTTGGCTTCTGTAGATAATATTGCTACAAGATACCACTCTAAACACCAATCTACTATTCGCATGTGTTTTTCGCAATTTTAAAAAACTAGAGAGCTATGGCGCAATTCTAACTTCGGATTCAGATTTAACGCAGCGACTTGCTTAGAGAAACATGAGTCAAGTCTTTGGGTCTGATTATTTTGTGTGCCTGTGCTATTGCTTCAGGGCGAATTAAATTGATTATGTTACATAACATTGTATAAAATACTGTATAAGAATGTTAAAACAGTCTTCTCCAATAATGTTTTGTGTTAGAAGAATGGAACTGGAATTACTGGCCACGGTAGGGTCGAGTTGTTTTGTGTTATGAACTAATCTACGTTTTATTTTTTTAAATGATACTTTTATAGAATCATAAACATTTAAATAATACATACCATTTAAAAGCGTAAGTATCGAGTGAGCCTTTTTGGGTACACCCGGCACCGCACTGCACTTGGCCGCTCTCTTCGGAGTAGGAGGGCAGTTTCTGTGACGTCACAGACCATTTGGTTGGTAAGTACTAGTCTAATGTGAACATGAATCACGGTCCTATTAAGCATAAATTCTGCAGTATTACATTGCATAAAGCAGACATTGCATAAAGCAAACTCTAAGGAAAAAAAATACTGGTCCCTTGAGAAACCGCACTGAGCAAGTTGTACTGCATCAAAATTCGTTTCAACGACGATGGGAAATAAGGCATTTATTAAGAAGAATGATATGAAAACGATAGCATGTTCTTTATATTTTACAGGAATTTGCTGACAGTCCTGACAGACACAGTCCTGAGAAGCACCTGACAAAAGTAACTGTTTGAGTCATGTTTGTAAATGTTACAGGAAATATATACTCAGTTAATGGTACAATGGGTACGATTAATCCTTAGAGACCCTAAAGAACCAATGGTTCCCTCACATAAATGTGTTGTTTGAAAAAAAAAGAATGAATATGCACCCTATCACAACAGGAAAGAGAGTTGCAAAACATCTTCAAGACATTCAAGACCCTATCATAACAGTGTGAGCAAATAGCCCTGACATGAATTCCATCTAAAATGTTCGTTCGATAGTTTACAAGAAACTTAAAAAGGCCATAAAAACCAGCTACTAAAAACTTTCTCACATTACGCAAAATGACATTCATATTGAAAGAATGGATTAAAAATTGATACTAAACATACCTTAAAACAAGTATGTTTAAATATGAAATGTTTATAAAACATTAGAACCCTGTACACAGAGTGTGTTAATGTTTACAGTCACAAATGCATTCTGTCTTATTCAATAACTCAAGTCTAATAATTTTGCCCATTCTGCGGTAATCTTGGCAAACTCAAAGCACCCAAAGGCCAGACGCTCCCTTATCTCTCTCCCTCCCCTGGCGTCTGCTAACGGAGGCGGCCCCCTCTTCGCTTGTCAAAGGAGCTGGGCGATGGCAGCGGGGTGGGGGTGAGAGGGAGGGGGAAGGGCAGGGGAGGGGCCGGCCTGAGACAAAAGCCAAACGCCCGAAGCCCATAAAGAGCTGCAACGGCGGCGGCGTGGCCGGGCCGGGCCGGGGCGAATGGCGACGGAATGACCTGCGAGGGCTGCCCTTCCCGATGGCCGCCCCAGAACAAGGGAATTCGGTTAGGGCGGGCGGGCACTCACCGACGCGGTACTTCAACGCGGCTTTTGGCAGGCGCATCCCTTCTAAAAACCGATATATCGATATTGCGATATATTGGGAGAACAAAACCTATGTTGTCGCTACACACGATAAGTGACGTAACTCAAAAATTGGGTTTTGAATTGAAATATATTTAGAAACTATCTATTATTTTTAGTAGTTCGCATTTCACAGTGTTATGTCCAAGGACAGCCGGTGAATAGACTAAAACACTTGTCTTTGCCTATGAAAGAAACGGTTCTGTTCGTGATGAAACTCCTTTTTCTTCTTCTTCTTCTTCTTCTTCTTCTTCTTTTTCTTCTTCTACTACTTCAAAATAACACAAGATGACGTATTATTTGTAATATTTTCCAGCATTTTGTCTTTGGAAATTCGACTCAATACGAGAGGGGTGCTAAAACAGCACGTACTTTTTCACCTTGACTAATGGTTAGGCCATTCTATTTATACTACAATTTCCCTCCGAATTAACAATCTCCGTCAAAACTTTTGTGAAATTAATTTGATATTGTAGAACGTTGGGTCCGAAAATTAAATCGCTTCAAGCAATAGATTTTTTAAATTTAAACTTTAAATGAAAGTATAAATATCGCATTGAATTCATTGTATAAGGTTTTCTGTGTATTTACGAACATATCGAAAGAGTTTTACAGCTTTCCAATATTCTTCGTAAGCCGTATTCGAGAAAGCGAAATAATTAAATTTCATAAATAATACGAAACTGCTCTGTAAAACAAATGCAAATAGATCGAAAAATATACAATAGTAATTATTAAACACTATGGTATTGTAAAATTCTACAAATACATACAAGTATTGGTTTATATTGCCGCGTGCGAATGACAGCCGTCATTACCGCCTTCTGTTGTCAATGCGGCGCTACAACAACCAACAATGGCCGCTCATCTATTCTTTTTCACATTTACCACAATTAGAGGACGCACCTTAAAATGAAATAATAATAATAATAATAATAATAATAATAATAATAATAATAATAATAATAATAATAAATGAAATATACAAATTGTAGTTTACGTAGCATCCAACTGCGTAAGTAACAAGTATTGTACTTCAGGTTCTGATTATATGACCCCCCTCTCGATCAGATTTTCATCCTGTTTCTTTGATTCTCGAGCAAATATTGAGATCACCCCTTGTTTTGCTTCTGGGAGATAACAATATAACTTCAAATTTTTTGGTATCCAGAACACACAAAACATGGATTTTGGCACCATGTTAAAGAACTTTTTTTTCTAACTTCAGCAACGATTTATCTAGTTACCAGGGCTCTGTAACAAGCGTTTTTCTTCTATAAATTCACTGTTTTTCGCGCAGTTTTATATAACTTTCTCTCTACCGCGTAGCAGTCGCGAGAAATTAAAACGTTAACTTAGTAGTTAACTCTATATTTCAGACACTGTATTTTACAACGACAGCCCTCGGTGGCTCATTCAGTAGCCTGCTCGCTTTCCACGGCACAACCCCGGGTTCGATTCCCGATCGGGCAAGAATTGCTGTTTCCTTGTAGTGTCTCAGTACTTATTGGTGTGTAACGATGACAAAACCCACTTCTCGGGTGGAGGCCAGAAAACAGCGTAGGGATGGCTAGGTGCTAACCACACGTATTTCGAGTATGAATGCGTTGCTTCCCTAAAGGGATAAAGTTACCGCTCAGAACATTATTGCTCCATGTCCTAATCTCACTATTGGAGCGAGATTCGAAGACTTAAAAATGCAAGCCACAATTCTACGTGGAAAGTGTAATTTGGTGTGTGTGAGTGTTGATGCAGTCCTCAAAGTGTGAATCGACCTCCAACAACCTTCGAAGGGTATTCTCATATTACTTCATTACATCAAACTGCAGACTCAAACTCAACATGGAAGACAGAAAAGAATAAAAAACAGCACATCTTGCTCTTCTTTGTCTTCACTATTATTCATTCATGTAATTCATAATCGCACAGTTAAGTTGACATTATTAAACTCAACGGTTTGAACGGGTACGATCAGAATGTAGATGCATAGACACTGCAGTTTAATCTTTCGCATAATTTTGAAAGATTTTTTAACACTACTATGATTATTATTTATAACTGTAAAATATTATGATATTATCTATATCTTTAAGATGCCAAGAGTTTTGGTTTGGAAATAAATGTGGTCTTTCTACTAATACTTCTAAAATAGTGAACCCCATATGTGTTATTGCTTGATATAATCTTGGGGCAGTTTAAATTTTCCATAGAAGTCACAAGCAGTACTTTTCTAAAATAACATATCTAAGAGGGTTTTTCTTGTGTGTGATCTAATCAAAAGCGCTAGTTGTTGGTTTTTGTGCTATTATTGTTGTTACTGTCTTCGTGACTAGCTGTTGGTCAGCGCGCTCGCTTTGCACTACGCAAACCGGGGTACGATTCCCGGCGAGGCAATATTATTGTATGTTTTCCTTGCTATGTGCCAGTCAATGTTGCTGTGTGATGATGAGAAAATTCTCTTCTCAGGTTGAGAAGTCCTGAATACGGCACGGCGTGGGGATGTCTACCTGCGGACCCCCTTAACCCATGGCCGCGAGGCAGGGACGTCACCGGTAAGCGTGAGCCCGTACACGGGCTGTCGCAGGAAGCACATACGTACTGTATTGTTACTATAATTATTACGATTAATGATAATAATAATAATAGTTATATTGATTTTGAAAAATCGATGATTCTCCTTGACCTTACGGATGTTGTTTTGTGAGTGCTCTTCTAAGGAGCGTTTGCACGGTGCGTTAGACGCGATCTCACAAAGGAGTGCATGTTAAAGTAGTCCGCGGCGGAGGGGTGAGAGCGGGGGTCGCACGCCAGGGCCCCTGTGAAGCGACCCCTGCCCGACGCTGTGCGCCCATGGGCTATTGATCTGCCGCGCTGCCCGCGTCGCCCGCAGAGGGCGCAGATGGCGCGACAAGGGCCCCACGCCCCGCCCACGCCACCCAGCCCGGCCCTACAACCGCGCGCGTCGCAATTCACACAACACCGCCCACGCCCCTCCACCCCGCCCCCTTTCATCAGCACCCACCCTTGTTCCCGTCCTCACTTCTACAGCATTTCCCCTGCGCAGCGACCCCACCCAACCCTCCGCCCCGCTCCTCCCTTGCCACCGCACTTGCTCAATTCCCGCTCCCCCTCACCTTTATCTACACACTGAACCATCCCCACCCTCCTTTCCATCGTTCATCTCCCGCCCCGCTCTCACTTCCATGTCACTCTCACCCCTCCCCGCCCTCACTTAACATCTCCCACGTCACCAGGGCCATCACTTCTAACCAAACACTCTCACCACCTCCCTGCTGTCACTTCCATCTCACTGACACCCCCGCTCGCCCTCACTTCCATTCTCATACTGACCTCCCACCCCCCCTACCATCTTCACTCTCACCCCCGCGCGCCGCCCTCACTTGCATCTCACAATCTTCGCCTTACCTTCACTTCCATCACACTTCACCTTCGCCCCACCTCTCTTCGCACCTTTTTTTTGACCCCCGCCAGACTGTCCCATCGCTTCCTTCGCATCTCCCGCACCCCGCCGTTCCCCGTCCACCGTCCCGTCTTGCAGCGAGGCGCACAAAGCGCTTGTGCACCAATAGCGCCTAAAAGACAATGACATGCGGGGACCTGCGTCTATTGGATGCCAAAAAAGCTAGGAACTACACATTTGCATCTATAAAGTCGTGTACTGGCGGTCTGAGACGCGTCTGGGACGGTGGCGGTGTTAATTTTGTGGTTTTTTTTTAAACTTCTGAACTTGAACTTTAAATCTGAAAACTTGAAGACTTCCGAGCTCATGGGACCATCTCTGAGTTCAAATATAGATATATCGAGAATATTTATTAACATTTTGTTGTCTGAAATTCTGGCGCCTACTTACATTAGATTCATTTTCAACTTTGGAAACATTTTGTATTTGCTGGCTATTGCAGATATTTCAATCCACGGTAAATACTGCTCCGAACTATCGTATCCGTGCGGAGAGTCTTTGCAAGTTAATCTCCACCCTTTCCCTATCCCTTCTATTAGGAAGGAATTTGTTAATAAACTGTTACTTGTTAAAAAATGTATAAAATGTAAATCGCTACTTACTCATATCATAACAAAAATGAAAAACAACTGCCAAACTGATGTTGGAAACAAACCCAATTTTTCAATAAAGGTTTATTCAGAATACTATAGATATATCTTCGAAACCGTTTCACACTCCTTAAAGCAAAACTTTCAAACTTAATTATTTCAAGTCTAGAAATAATCAAATTAAATAAATAAATAAATAAATAAATAAATAAAAATAAAATAAATAAATAAATAAATAAATAATAAATAAATTCAATAAATAAATAAATAAATAAATAAATAAATTAAAGATAAATAATAAGATAGAAAAATAAATAAAGTAAATAAATAAATAATAAATAAATAAAAAATAAATAAATAAATAAATAAAAAATAAATAAAAATAAAATAAATAAATAAATAAATAAATAAATAAATAAATAAATAAATAAATAAATAAATAAATAAATAAATGTATTACAATTAGTTCAGGTTTAATTTCTTGTGGTTAAAGGAAAGGAGTCCCAAGATGATTTATAGACAGACACGACTCTTCTCAATTTAGTTACATTTCGTGTTCAGAATATGAACAGTGCGAACATTTTAGTTCAAATAATGTATCACTATCTTCATCAGCACTTTATAAACAATATTTTTTCCAAAAGCTAATTTACTAATTCTATTTCGTTCGGATTTAATGCGTTAAAATAACTTTTGATTGAACCGGCCATGTTGTAAAAAAGTCATGTGAACGGGAACGTTGGGTCTGATGAACCCATCAACAACTTCAAGCGGCAATAGCACACCACGTTTTACTGATAAACTCAAACATAAACTCAAACTAATGGTCATCATCTGTTCAAGATTATTAAATTTGAAGACAGGGGGTGGATAAGCCAAGAAATAATTTCGTTTACTTGATAGACGGCTTCAGAGATGTCGCTGGGTCTGACAGAGTGTTTATCCGTTTAAATCATTATACAGTTATAAACATCCTATATTACATAAGGTCATAAATTACATTATAAATAGTTGAAACAGGGAAAAGTTTGTTGCTCTCTCTTCGCTGTAGAACTTGATTTCAGTCACGCGGAATATTTTTTTACTTTTGTATGAAGCTTGAATCGATACATGCATCCATATGCAAATTCGTGAAATGAAATATTATTTGCATTTATATATTGGCCTTTGCGTAAAATGAAACCACGCACATTTGGCGTTGCTTAATAGAATCATACCAACAAGGTATTTTTTTTTTCGTTCATTAGTATAAACAATGTTTTCCTCTCACTGAAAGTAAAATTCTTATATTTATATTATTATATGGCCCCTTTCATTTGATCTACTATGTTTATATTACTCGGCAAAATTGTACACCCGGAAAAATTCTCCATTTTCATTGTTGTTGCTGTAGCTTTCAACGAATTGTTTATGAAGGTCTCGATTGCACGACAATAACAGGAATTTTATAAGTATTTATATAAGTATTTATTCGGCCCTTAGGATCATTCCGTACAATGTAAATTATTGTTTTAAAAGCGAAATAGTGCAAGTTCAACACCACATTCTTTCCCGCAATGTTATAATGTCATCACTATGAAGTATTATAATGCCGAAATTTCTGACTTGCTTACACTTCAAATATCACGTTTAAAAATAGCTTTGAGAAAATTAGAAGTTAATACTACAAACCGGCGGCAGCGGGTTTGGCGATGATGGCCGTCGGAACGAACCATTTTTACGACACTTTTCTAAAATTCCTTCGAAAAGGTTAGGGGCTGGTGTTAATCAAAAACGGGCAGTCAGACGGAGATACAAACTAAAAAGCACTTCGGTATCAAGGATCCAAAAACTGTAGATTCGCTTTAGAGAAAGTAATATACCATCTAAAAGAGCAACGATATCCTTTTTTTACGGTGTCGGGGACTCATAAAACGTTTTTCTATCTAAAATGACACTTTCTCCGCATAACTTTCTATTATATATATATGGAATGTGTGGAACACACACATTGTTTGGTAGTTAGTTGTCATATAAATCAGTGAAGTCGGTCGGGTCGATTTACTTTCTCGTATTAATCTATTCCTGCTCCGAAGTAAAAATCATATAAGCGTGATCGAATAAGTTAAATAATTTTAAAGTTTCCGTAGGAATCGTCTATAGAATAGAACTGCCACGGGTTCAAAAGCTTCCGTACGTCGCATTTCGCCAGTAGAGATAACACCACCTCTCGCGTTTAACCCCGGCTAACAGATAGTGAGGCGGCTGCTGATAAGGAGAGAGTAAATGGCGAGGGGAAACGCCAGCGTTTTGCCCGACGCGCCGCATAGGGAAGCCTGGCCGAGCAGCGCCAAATCACGTGAAACTGCAGAACCGCGAAAGGAATACACAGAACTGTGTGAAACTGCTCTAAACCGTGTAAAATACAGTCACGTAAAATTGCGCAAAATCGTTTGGAACAGCGTACAACCAAGCAGAATTGCTTAGAATTGCCCAGAACCGCGTGGAACTGAGCTAGCCCAGCAAAACCTCGCAAACGCTCTTGCTCGTCATGAAGTGACACACGGTCGCAAAGTTCCTGTGCTACTTTTATTCTGCGATCATTTGCGTTCTACGATCATTTGCTGACAGCTCCGCACACGGATAACACAATTGTCGCTAAAATCATAAACAAAATTTGAAACCCGTATGTACGAATTGTAAGTTCATGATCTATTGATATCGTTTAGGTCCACCGTGATGGTAACCACGTTGCATTTGAGCTGTGACATGTGTGATATTAACACCAGTTCAACGATACTTATCAAGACGATAAAGTACATACAGACTGCAGAAATTAATAATTGGTTTTGTTGTCTAGGAACTCACAACATTCGTAAGTCTACGTCTTCACGTAAACAACGCGTAGACAACGTACCCTGCTAATCTATTGCCAAATGTATTCTGCGTAGACAAAGCAAATATATGTTTATGGTGCGGCAGGGGCGAATCAACGAGGACCAAGCTCCTCCCCAAATCAATATTTAATTAAAGTTATACTTCATTTATGTCAAAAAATTAGTTCTACTGTTGATTGTCTCACGTCAAAAGGAGTTCTACAATTATGTATAAACATCTTTTAAGTTTCCATTTTTTTTCTTGAAAATCATTTACAGGGTGGGAGCGAGGTTACAAGCTTAGTGCGAAGTTATTGGCGACTATGCAACATTCATCAGTGCCGATCCAGTGACCGAGATCCTTAAGGCAGTAGTGCCGTAGCGATCTCGGACCGCAGGATTTTGAGTTCGAGTCCCGCCTCACACATAAGTGTATTTGTGTTTGTCCTTTTATCCCCTATCATCACCACATTTTACTTTCACTGTTACCATTGCGTTAAATCCTGTAGTGGTCGCTAATGACCTAGATGTTGTGACCTGAAAAAACAAAATAAATCATCAGTGGATAACATAATACTCAGTGAGTAAAGAAAATGGTACAATAACCATATAAATATACATAATAACAGAAATTACAATGTTATAAAAAAGCGTCATGTTCAGTATTAAACAATACAAGATTTAATAAAAGAAGTTGCACATTACTAGAACTGACATCCTTCTATTTACTGCACTTTAACTTCTACATTTTTGTGTCTTTGTAGATGTTTATTTCTTTGACAAAACTTACTATTCTACATTGACAATGCTTAGTTTCAATAATTTTTTCGTAACTGTATTCCAATTGAAACTTTTTCCAAGCATCTTTGTATATAGGCAATGAATTAGGTCATGCCGTACATGTATTGGAACATTACAGTGATCAGATTTGGGAGAAATTTACCATCTCAGATTACAGGAGAGAGTTGTGATGAGAGTTGAGTTCTTAACCTAGTAATAACTGTCTTCACGAGAAATTCTATAAAATTAATTGATTTATGTTGCAGATCTTTTATGTAGCTCTCTTACCTTCATATATTTTTGTACGTCGTACCAGATATTTTGTATTTTATAAGATAAATGATTTCACAAGGCCTTGAATGTATTCCAAACCACTATTTGCACCTGTGGTGGTTACAGATGTCATTTCTTTACCTGGTATACGTTTTTTAAAGTCTAAATTGAAAATAAAATTTTAAATATTACACTTAAACGAGCTATGCTATTAATACTAATTGTATTTTTTATTCGAAATAGTAAATAGTCGACATAGATTACATTGCGTACGTAGTCTACAAGTAAAAAGGGTATTGTAGACTACATGTAAATTACGTGATGAAAACACGTGTAGACGTAAAAATATTGTCTATGGCACAACTCTGAACTAATTTCATGGTCATTCAGAACACTATTAGTGTCACTTATATCACTTCTCCTTCTGCTGAAGTTTGTTTACGAAAAAATATTACATACACATACACATCGCTCCAAATGAATTGAACTTATTTCACGGACTTTGGAGTTGATATACCCACAATACCAGCAAAGGCAAAAGGACCACAGAAAACGCATGATGTTTCCTTTCTCTTTTTGCCTTATCCTAATGTCCTCTTTCTTACGTCCACGTCCTCTCATTTATTACACACATATTACTCTCTCCGAAAACAAACAAGTAGTGCTACAGAATTGCATGGACTTTCCCGATTGTTTGGTTTTATTGTCTTTTGGCTCGTTTAGATCTTCGGATTTCCTACATAATTTTGCTTCATCCATCTATCGCTGACCAAAGTTCATTTTTTGACATATTCTTAATTTTTCGGTTTCCTAAAAGTGTAACGGAAATATTATTTTAATAATATTGGAGAACAGTAAAACCTCGTCCTAAACGGCAATTTCCTTTAAAAAATGTGTTTGTTGTTCTTATATAAAATTGTTTAAGCGCTACTGCGCTGTAAAATCAAAATTTAACGCTCTTTTCCCCAGAATGTTTTTGAATTTTCAAAAACACCTCAGAGAAAGTCATTTAAGGCACATTCCCTCACAAAGATAATAGTGCTTACAAATTGCAGGAAATGAGCATATTAATGGTGTGACAGATCCTTCAAAAAAACGGACAGACGGACGTTTTGCCACCCGTCCGTCCGTCTCTTTGTCCGCGCGTCTGTCCGCCCGTACGTCAATCGATCCATCTGTGAATTGAATTGAATTTGCCTTATTTTACGTGGCGAGACTCGGGCCATCAGGCCCGCTCTTTCGTCTGACCACGCAAATTTCGCTACGCTCCTTTCATCAACTAGCGGAGAAAGGAGGTATTTCTTGGGCGAGAAACAGGCGATTTGAATTTAGCTCAGAGGCGTCATTTAGGCTTGAGGATCTTTTACATGCAAGTAAATCTACTAACATGGGACAGCCGGCTTTACTTCCCCTCCGAATCTGTCGATCTGTTCATCTGTCCGTCTGTAAACACTACTAGCACCTAAACCATGCGTAGGATTTTATTCAAATTGTAAAAACCCCTGTCCATCTGACTTGAGTTGAAGCTTTGCGCTTTTGAGACACATTCTACAAACTTGGGGGTTCTTTAAAGGAAACTCCCTGGACATTTCAAAAATCTCAAAAACGTATCTAACTTTTTTTCTTAAATTTTATATAAGATTTGAGTAACATACACTTATAAAAGTGGCATATGTCCAATTTACACGGTTAATTCTGATTCAAACGAATTTCCAAAAACGTGTTTTTTGTACTGCGATCTTAGTGATAATGACAGGAATTAAATCAACGCCTCATCAATCGATCTATATGTGTTAAATACGAGTACCCAATTCGCATTTTTCGTACAATACTCCTTCATTTTCTTTCACGACGTTTGCAACACTGATGTTGACATCTTTAAATGAACAATTAAATTACCAAGTAAATCACGCTGCGTATTGATTACAATTTAAAATCGAATTATCATGGTTTTAAAAAGTAATTTGCAAAAACCTATGAATTGTATTGCCTCTCAACTTATTAAACGTGAATAATTTCAAGTGAATACTGTCACGGTTCATTCGGACACGTTCCAATGATTATGCACAAAATTATGATTATAAAAATGCACAAAAAAACTAAAATTGACATACTTAATAAAGAGACAAATAGTGCAAGGTGTAAGAGTGGAAGTATACAGAGCTATTTATTTCTAAAATTAAAATGAACTGCGCTGATAGCAGACCTGCGAATAGTAAATAAATAAACAAAGGGCATTTAGGAAAGATATACACAGTCACTCGACTCTAGATTATAATAGAATATTGAAAAACTTTTATTAAATGAAAGTTCGTATGTTTGGCAAAGACAATTGAATGTTTTATAAGCAATTAGCGATTACACAAACGTTTAGAATATACCAATATTAGGAATTAGGAAAAGGGAAAGGTAATTAAATTTAATATTTGGATTTTAGTTAGAAATTATTGCAATGAAGAAATTAAGGAAATCTAAAGACATCTAAAAATTGTAATTTAAAAATGTACAGCGAGTTTGACAGAAGAGAAGAGCTGCCCTTTGTTTCAAACTGCGCGTTGAAGAAGAATAGGGCAGCAATGTATGTAGACAGACGTGTTTGCGATCTTGAGTGATATCAAACGTAGTGCACTCGCATGAATTAAATGTAGATTAATTATGTGTGAATGAGTGAATATTATTTGGATTTGTTTTCTTTCAAGATACATTGTGCGGGTATATTCAAAGGCCAAATTTATGTCGTGTTATGTTTTGTGCAATAGAAAGCATGTGTATTCACGCCGGAAAGCAGAATTCGCCCGTTTATATTAATATTGTTTACGAATAAATAATTGCTGATCGTAATGACAGCATTGTTAAAAATCTTTGTGAATATTTTAATAGGTAACCCAATGACAGGAGAAAGAATAAAGAGAGCTAGATTTCCAAATCAATATAATAATATTTCGGTTTCCTGTATAGGGGCGACTTCAAGAATTCACATTAAACTTATGAATTTGTACTGCAGTCTTGGCGTTTCCATGATTTCGTCGAGAAAATCAAACATTGTAGACTTGGTTATCAACATAATAAATTGTTAATCGATTACAGATTTTGACACGCTCAAGTGTGGGGTGAAATTGTAAAAATGGTTAATTATTAGTAAATTTTAATTCATAGTATTATTATCCATTAGAATACAGACAAAACAAAACTGCGAGTAATGCTAGAGAATGAATGAACGTTCACTTCTCACTTTTATGTTCTTACATAAGTGTGAAAATACCGATTTTCAAATGAATGTGACTCACAACTGATTTTTAACCAATACCTTATGATCATAGACATACAAAACAGTCGCCTTTTAAAGTTAGATTCGTATACAGAACCATTCTTAGAGCAATTTCTAATGTAGAAGTAAACACAAAGTAAACTGAGTTTATGAAGTTTAAATCTCTTCAAAATTCGATAAGCAAAATATGGAAGTTTAAAGAAAATTGGAGTAAACGAACAAATGAAGTTGTAACAGACAAAATTTTTGAAACTAATTGGGAATAATCTGTAATTTTGCATTTATCATTTGTTCAAATGCAAATGTGCTACATACATTTAAGTACATATTAGCAAAATAGCAAAAATAATGTAGCTTTAAAATTTAACTATTAGCATTTTGAAAATCTGCAAGTAATTGTTAAAGCAATTATAATTTTTAAATTGCAATAAGAACTGTTCATATCTTGTGTGGAAGTAACATACAAGACAATTGGGTGGTGGGAACTTTTGAACGGGAGTATAATTTTATCAGCTACTTCGATCCATTGGTAAGTACAATACCAGATAATAAAAGAACATATTTTAAAAAAAGTGGCATGAAGAAATAAAGTATGAAAGAAATTTGAAACTATTTTTAAAACAGTTTACAGCGTCATCAACGCCACATTTTACAAATGCAAAAGCAATATAAATAGCACACATTCACCTTATCTCCCCCAAGAACTAAGAACGTTCTCTTCAGGAAGGGAGAGGGAGGGTCCGAAGGTCACCATCCTAATGACGCATCAGAATCTTCGCCATTTGGAAACTCACTTCGTCTGATTTCCAGTTTCTCTTTGTCCGAGGTCCGAACTGCAACGATAGCGTTCCAACACTACAAGATCTTCCTGAGGTGAGTTCTAATCGGCATTGACTTGAACTTGATGCAATACATCTAGTGTTAATCATAGGCTTACTGAGAAGGTTACTGAAAAGCTTACTGATAGCTTACTGAAAAGGTTCTCACTCCAGTGCCACGATTAGTGTTACTGACACATTTTTGAAATGTTTAATTAGTTTGCCTGTATTAAATAAATCACTAATTTTTGTCAACGCTCGAAAATAAACATACCTAGGTTATCTTACGATATGTACTTGGGTCGGCGAACTGTTTGTTGCACGTCTGAGGATAAGAATGAAGGTCAGGGCCTTACGGATTTTCCCGAAAATAAACATCTCCCTTTTGAAGATTTCAAAACTATTTTAAATCCCCACGAACTTCACATGATTTTTCATAACAATAATTACATTAGTAAAATAATACATCAAATACATTTTATATTTACAACATATCGTGGTGAATATCTTTAGAATTTATTAATTTGTGTAGGAAGAGATACGTTCGGCTGTCGGATAAGCCACAGCTGTAGTACCACATGCTTCGGTTACCGTTTGTTTACGTGTGTTTGTTTGCCTGAGTTTAGTGGTTTTTTTGTATTTCAGATTTATGGTTTCAATCACGTCAAAGTTAAAAGTAATTTTGCCTATTTTTCTTCAATTTGGTTTTTAGCTTGTGGTAAATTAATTAATTTACATTTTTTAAATTTATCATCTTTTCATTGCAAAGGTAATTTAGTATGTATGATCCGCCAACCGTAGAGCGCTAGAGTGGTAAAGTGCTTCATATTGGGGAAAAACAAATGATTATTAATATTTATAACTATTTAACTATAATTGTATTTTCGAACAGAATTCGTACTCAATGCCTACAGGGAGATGGCTGTCCGCTCTCCCGGAGCGAGGCACCTCGGTTTCCCGCGAATCAGATCAGTTTGTTCCCGTGGGCCCGACTTATTTTGTCATGAAAGGAATTTTCATTACTTTGTTTGGTAATCAAAACTTATTATTTCTCTACCGTTAAAAGATAATAAGATCCTTGGCCTTTTCGCAGCTATATTCTACACGACATATTACTATTTGATGTTTATTTTCTTACTAAATTCTTCCTCATAGAAACATCTTCGCTAAGTGACAGGAATATTTTTGAATGGTGAAATTTTTCTTTGATTTTGTTTTGTGTCGTGTTATTAAATTATTCAGTTATTTATTGTATTTCGCAATAATGTAAACAAGTCTCTGAAAGTTAACAATTTTTGCATACGGACGGACAGCATCTTAACAGACAAGAATATTTGTCTGTTAAACTTTCTAACCTGAACGAAGAAATCACTCTTAAGTAAACAGTATTAAAAAATCAAGATATTTTTATTCACTCTCAACTAAGTATTTGAAATCCGATTGATGTACTATTTCATTTCAATGGATTATTTATACGACTTAAAGAGAAAATAGTCATTAATATAGATAAATTTGGGACAATAACTGTCAAATAACTTCTCCCCAAGACTGTCATGTGCCAGGTATCCAATGACGTACCGCCATTCCTTAGCATACTACAACTCTTCCTTTCTAATCTCGCACTAATTTCTCAGAGCACAGTTGCCGCATGCTCTAGTAAGCTTGTTATTTTGCCCGCAACCTTTATATGCCGCCATGAAAATATATGTGGTACATCTCATGGGACCCGGAATCGCCAATCAAACTTCAGCGCGTGGAAGTCTATGGAAGTTGAGGAAGGGGTTAGAGTATTGACTCACTGGTGCTGTAAGGCGTGTCGCAAAAGCAGGACTGAAACAACATTGCCCCTAAGAAAATTTAGGAGCTTACGAAGAGTTGAGGCGATAAATGGTTTTTTGGTATTACCCAGGCAGTCATGAAATCACGATTAAACACGCAAATCAATTTTGATAAAAGAATGAGGATGCAGGAATAAAGGATATTGTAAGCAATGATTAAAACATCAATACCTTTAAATAATAAATTATGTAGTTTCCAGATATCTGAAAAGCTTTTGTGCATGATTGAGCCCAAAATTGCAATTTTCAGAAACTACTCAAAAGCTTCCCTGAAAAACAAACATTATAAAAAGAGATAATTGGTTGTTCAATGATACTCTCCAAATCTCACTTTAATAAAACTGAGGACCAAAAAATTAGAAGGAAAAATACCATATGTTTGTGTACGGGAGGTGGCGGCGTTTGTGGTTCCTAGTGAATGACATCAGTCTCAATCCTTCTCATAAGATCAGTTTACCTCGGAGCCCGTATTGCCGCTGTCTCTGCATCGATTAGGGTTTAAGTCCCCGAGTAATGTAGCCAGAATCCAAGTGTTGCGGATCTTTGATAACGAAAAATCGATTCACGGCAAAACGTTTGACTTCGTCCGTCCTTCTGTCCATCCGTCTGATAAAAATAATGTGAGAAATAATGTGCTGTTTTAGCACCACGGGTATGTGATTGCGCAATTATTTCTAATGTTTTGAAGAGAGAGTGCATGAACTGATTTAAATATCGAATTTTGAATAACGTACTTCATTATCGAACATATCTATCCTCAATATTGTAGTTGGAGGAGGAAATCCGAAAACATTGCATATTTTTCAATTTTTAAAAATTTCGAGAATTGAACGAAGACAAACACAAAACCGATGTTGTGGGATTTTTATAAGCGTATTGTATATTCGATAAAAAACTAAATTCCAACAGTTGGAGCTATTTTATTTATTATTTATTTATTTATTTCCACAGACCAGCATAACTGCTTTACAGGATTGTTTTCATACAATAACAACTTAAAATAAGGTATACAAATAAAATAAGACAGCAGAATACCTTTCAGTCAACATTTAAACAAATATCACATTCATAAAAAAAATACAATCATTCTTTAGATAAATGAGAATAAGGAAGCCCAACAGGTTCCTCATTATTGTTTGATGTTTTAAAGTAAGTTTGTTGATTATTCTTTACATTTTTTTATTCTAATTCTGAAAGGTTTAAGGGGGTCAGCAAATGTATTAGAGATATTTATCATATGGAAATTTGTTTTGATTCGGGATGTTGTTGCTGATGAACCAAGGTTGTAGTGGTCAGTGTTGGTTAATTATGCAAAGATGTGAAAAAGGAATTGTGCGGTTGAGAAGTAATGTGATAATAGTTCTGTTTTTAATTCTGAGTGTAATTGATTGCTAATGAACCAGGGGCATTTACAGCTATACGTAGAATCTTTTTTAAATGTTTGTATTTTCTTGTATTAGTCGCGAAGTGTTGTACCATATTGGGCATGCATACATTATAATGGGAGGAAATTATTGCTCCTGTACAGGACTAGTGTACATTCTGTTTGAGAACAGTTTTTCTTAATTAATGGGTACAATTTATGAAGTCTTCTATTTGCTTGGGTGATTTTGTCATTTATATGTTTGTCCATTGTTAGTCTGTGTGCATTAATATTCCCAAATATTTAATAGGTTTCTTTTTTGGTAACAATCCGAGTTTTGTTAAGTAGTTTTAGGGGTTCAGGAGTAGTGTTTATTGGGCATAGTGTGAATATTTTTGCTAGATATTTATTTGGGTTTAGTTTTATCTCCCATTGTCTGCCCATTGTTTACTTTGTTCAGTTCCTCTTGTAGCATTTTTGTGGCTGTTGTGCTGTTGTTTAGACACTTGTTAGAAGTTAGTATTGCACTGTCATCAGCAAATAATGCTATTGTTTGTGTTTTGGTAGTTGGGAAATCTGCCTGTGAATATATGAACAATGTTGCAGATAATGGGTGCCTTGTGTACTCCAGCTGTGATTTCTTTTTGTTAGAGTAGATTGAATTATTCTTACTGAAAAAACTCTTTCTTTCAGAGCTTTTTATTATTTTACCAAGTAAAGGGTAATCCGGATCTTGTAATTTAAATATTAAACCTTCGTGCCAAACTCTGTCGAATGCTTGGGTTACATCTAAAATACTGCAAGTGTTGCTTTTTTTGTTTCGAAGTTTTTATATATTTAATTCTGTTATTCTTAAAAGTGATGTGTTGTCGAGTGCTTTCTTTGAATCCAAATTGGAAAGTGTGGTATGTATTGTATTCCATTATATATTTCAGAAGTCTTTTAAAATTTAGTTTTTCCATTACTTTTGGCTACAATAGGATTAGGCTTATAGGTCTTATATTTTTCTGTAAGTGTTGGGTTTGCTTGCTGGTTTGGAATTGGTATTACTATAGAGTGTTTCCCATTTTTTGGATAGTACCCTGTTCTTATATATGAATTGAATATTGCAGTTAGATAGCTAATTGCTTTCTATTTAGTTTTTGTAAAATTATGGTTGGTATTTGGTCAATTCCAGCTGATTTTTTCTTAGGTAGCGTGTTGATCGTTTGTATGTTTCATTTGGTGATATATATTTTACTGGGTGTGGGACTGTTTACTTCACAGTTATTGATATGGTTAAATTGTTAATGTTTGTGGTTTTGTATTTAGAGTAAATGTTTCTGAAAATGTCTGCTAGTATTTCACATTTTTCTTTGTTGTTGCTGGCTGTTTTATCTGATTTCTTTAGTTCTGGTATAATTGTTGGTTCTTTCAATATTTGTTTGTAACCTGCCATAAATTGTTGTCTTTAGGATTATTTTTTTAATGTAATTTTATATTTGTTGGATTCTGTTGCTTCGTCTAAACTAGTTTTACTTGGTGTGTTAGTTATTTAGTATTTTTTTAAAGTCTGGGCTTCTATATTGCTGCCATTGCCTACGTATTTTGTGTTCTTGAATTAATTTTTCAATGCCGATAGTATTGTATGTTGTGTATATTTTGGTTATAATTTGAGTTAGTATTGCTTCTTTCTGCCTTTTTGTATGATTTTAGTGAAGGTATCTATGGCAATATCAATTTCTCTTTGTTTTTCATGAATCGGTTGTGGGAGAGAATTATCGACGTTTGTTTGAAATTTTACCCAATCTATGTTTTTTGTGTCAAGCAAATGACAACTCAGTTTTTAATATAGTTCATATCAGAGTGAGGAATAACAGGACAGTGGTCAGAGTCTAATTCAGGTAACACATGAGCATAGAGGGTGTGTTTTAGATTTTTAGAAAATGGTAATGTGAAGGTTATCTGGTTCAGCATTACAGTTTTGGGGTAATGAGTAGGGTTTGTTGGGGCTATGATTTGAAAGTTTAATGTTGATGATGCTTTTTAGCAACTTTCTCCCATTAGGTGTTATTCACTTTACAACCCCAATTATATGTTTACTGTTTAGATCTCCCCATTAAAATTAGGTTCTGTATTATGTAATATTAGCTTTAATTCGTTATTATTGATTTGTTTTTTAGGGTGGTTTATAGCAGCTATGATATTTAAATATTCATTTTTTAAAGTTATTTTACTGCATTAGCTCTAGGTTGTCGATTTTGAATAGAGATTAATGAGTGGTCTAGTTCTTCTTAATTAGTATGCTACTCCTCTCCTCTGCCATGTTGACAAATTCTGTCTTCTCTGTAACAGTATATTCCAGGATTTTGAAAGGTTGTCCTGGTGCAAGGTGTGTTTCTGTTATGCAATTCAAATTGTTATGATGTTTTTTAAGGAATTGAATAAGTGTATTTTTTTATTTTATTTTATCCATTGCATTCCAGTTAAGAAGTGTTATTGATTTAAGTTGGGCTGTTTATCCATTTCTTATTATATTGAGATTGATTGATACAATGTTTTGTATCTGTGGAATTAATGTAGCTGTTATTTGGTTAACTATTGTTGGTAACATCTGCATTATAATTTGTGGATATTTGTCTGTATGGTATTTTGTGTAACTGTTGTGCATAAGTGGGTGAAGTTGTATTTTGCCTGTTATTAAGAGCCAATTGTGGATGTAGTGATTTTATTTATGTTTGTTTGTTGTGGGAATGTTTGTGGTGAGTTTTGTTTCATAGTTTTGATGTGATTGTGGAGCTTGAATTGGTATTTAATTTTGATTTATTGATGTATTCTCTTTCTTTTTTGAAGAGTACTGCATTGATTAGAGCTAGCCATATGATTTTCTTACAGAGAGTACAAATTGGGGGTGGTGTTTGTGGATTGATAATATTACAATCTTTTGTCCAATGTTGTTCTGCACAGTAGCCACAATGTTGTGGCATGTGCATAATTTTTGTTGTCCCATAAGTAAAGCATTTTTTACATTGAGGGGGCCTTGTGGTTTCCTTCTTATTCTACCTTTACAATACAGTGAAGTAATTTGTCTAGTTTAAATATTTCCTTTCCTTCTGTGGAGTTTGATAGTTCTAATGCTACTTCTTTGAATGGTAATTGTTCTCTGTTAGTTAATCTGGTTACTTTTTTTATTGGATAGTTTAGATTTCTCAATTCGTTGTAAATTTCTTCTTCGTGAATATTATGGGTACATTTTTTAACTACTGATAAGTTTTTTTCAGTTTTGCACACCGTATGTATAGTAGGGAACACTTTTTTCTTCACAATATTTTCTAACTTTCGGTATTCTGAAACGTTTTTCATAAATATTTTTACTGAATTCCCTATGGTTTTGAGTGTAAAGCCGTTTCCTATTAGTCTTTTAGGTCTTTTGTTAGAAGAGTTATATTTCCTGCGTTTCTGAGGCAAATCGGGGGAATTTTTACATTTTCTACTTGAGTTCATTGTTACTTACATTTTCCTCTCATTCGTCTACTGATTCTAATATTGACTATCTATTTATTGACGTAATCATTACTGCACAAATTGATCAGCATTCTACGCTTGGTCACATAGTTACTTACTTTTGAGAGTCCTCTCTTTTTGGTGAGTTGATGTGTGCGCTTGATTGTCTGGTGAGAACACTGTTTATTTCTGTAGGCTAGCTTCTGCAGATTGGAGTTTCCAGCTGATTGTGCGCGTTCCACGTATATTGAGGAATATGTGCCGTTGTTCTGCGCTGTTTGTTGCATCAGTCCGTAATGAAGAAGCTGTTGTTGTAGAATTTGGTTTTGGTGTTCTAATTGTTAAGGTGTTCTTGGAGAATATGATTTTGATGTAGGAGATGTGATACTGTGTGAAGATCTGCTATTTGTTGTCTTGTGAGAATTGTGAATTAGTTTGTCTTGTGTTATAATTCACAGTTTCCATCATTATTTAATAGTTCGATTGATCTGCTGATGTGTTCTCCTATGTGAATCTTCTCTCAGTAACATTTTGAGCACTTATCGTATTATTTTTTGTAGCGATTTTTACGTGGTTTTACAATTTTAGTTCTGTTATGTCACTCACTAAAGCACAACTTGATTTGTCTCTGTGACGGTGCACTATTATTAGTCCAATTGTTTGTATTGTAGTTTTGCCGCAATGCGGCAAAAACGATCGTTGACTACGCCTGTTCAAACGCCGTTATCCGTCGCACTAGGCACTGATAAGGCTTGACTCAGTCACTGACAACTGACGCAGCAACTCGGAGCTAGGTCACGTCCGTTGCGCTCGGCGGTTGAGAGCGAACTATGGGAGCTATTTTTGAAAACAAATTGGAAAGTACGCAGGTTTAAACCAAATACAAGTGGTGTTTTAAATGTTAATTGAAGAATGAATTAATGCACTCGTAACGTCTACGTGGCTCTGTGTCAGAATTCTGAAGTATTGTTGACGAGGAGGAACTAGAGTTCATATACTGATGGTGGTTGATTTTTGACACTTAGTCGAGAAGTAGAGTGACCGACTGCTGTGATCAGTAGTTTTCCAATCAGCAGCAGTCATGCCGGGTCAATACCTTAATAAACGAGTTATGGACCATGCACGATACTTCCTTCCTTATCCGTGTCTCCTCCTCTCTCCTTACCCATCAACACATTCACTCGTAAGGGAACGGAGTTGTACCTTTGAGCTTTTTATAAGCACTAGATAACTAGGAGGGTCGAATATCCCTCATCGCCGAAACTCAAACTCTGCGAGATCCCAGTGAAAGTCATGTTCGTATTATTAACACCGTTTCTTATGCCAAAACTGGTCGTTAATAAGCACCGTCCTTTTGTCTAGCTTGGGATCCAACGTTGACCAATGTGCGTAGTGATCGCTCGGATGTGACGTGACAGACACACAAAATTAGCACTCTGAGGGCTCTTGCATATAGCTCCGCACACGAGTAACACAGATGTCGCTCAACTAAGGAATAAAAATAGTAACTGCTTTGGAAAACTTCAAACCATTATCATTTAGAGCTGCCGTAAAAAGTCGCGTTATATTAATATGTGTACAGTGGCATAAACGACAATTCAACGACATTTCGCAGTACGATATGTCAAATATTTAGATTTGTTGTGAAGTAACTGACAATGGCGACAAAGTCAGTGTTAAAAGTGCTGTGGAAGTTAACAGTGGACTTAGGAGTATGTTATTTAATTTTTGAGTTCCTCACATGTCATACAGGTTATCTGCGAAGGATTTATAGTTATTATTTAGTAATGTTTTGCACATATTCTCTCGGGCGTAAAACAATGGAAATATTGTCTATTGCGTAACTAAGGCCCCATAGGTTAGACATTTATATTGTAATATTTGATTTTAATTTGACTTAAAGTTAAGATCGTTTGCAATAAAATTCAGATCGTCAGAAAATCGTTTGCAATAAAATGTCACCTAAACACAAACTTATGGCGCTACAAAATGTCACAGCCTTTTAACGCTCGTTAGTTCCTTTTATTTTCTGCAGTCGAGGCTATCATAATGGTTTTATCCCACCCAAAACTCTTAAAACGTGACTTTCTGTAAAACTTTCGACATTAATTTTGGATTGCATTATAATATAACTTTCTTAATAAAGAAGTTTTTAGCAAAGAGTCATTTCTATTAGTATTAAAAGAAGGCAAAAAACTATCTATAAATAATTTCTTTATTTAGACTTCTCATTATTGATTCATTAATTGATTATTTCGTATTTATGAGCGCGTCAAATGTAATGCATGTAATATTTTAAGAAGTGTTCCTCCCACGCCACAACGTGACGCTCCAATAGGAATCCAAAATTCACTCCGAAAAACTGACAATCTGAATACGTAGTCCCTAGAATTCATCTCCAGACAACGGACTGCTGAACTCCATTTAGCTATGTAACTAGTGTCGAAACTTTGCGTGATGATTCGAAACCTAGGACCTCCCGGTCAGAAACACTCTATTAGAAACTGTTGTTGTCTTGGATTATACTGAACTTTTTAGAACAGTGCTCGATTTTTTAAAGCTCAAAATAGTATACTTGTTATATTGAAAAGCAATACTTACCATCGGATTAGGTGTCCCTGAATGGATAATTGTTGCTTAAGAGTCCACGTTTCGTTATCTGAGGTTGGTAGATTTTACTAATTGAAATGATGTTAATGATGATTTCGATTAACAGACCACCATTCACATGAGACGTGTCTTTGCCACATTTTGTGTCAACGAGCTAAACTCATCTCATTAAATAATAAAAAAAATATTGAGAGAATGCGTTAAAACTATACTGTATAGTATATCTATTTAATTAATAGTTATATGTTGTACATTATACATAAATTTTATAGAATCTGTACTAGAATATAATTAATAACGCAAATAAAACCGCGAGCATAGTAGCGAGACTGGAGGGTATTTTAATTACGTTTTGTAATAATAGTGGTATATCACGCAAATAAGAGGGTCTGTGCAATAATTTCGTCACATATAGATAATATGAGTGTGGTTGACAATGTATACGAATCATATTCAGTGTCTGGCTAATTATTAGCAAATTAATCCGGGAGACATCATGAAGTAGAATTTGGGCTTTATTTCATGAACAGTTTTGTTTGAGTATGTCGAATACCCTTGTGATTTCCAGTTACCTTTCCACTAATATTTTATCTGCAAAATCTCTCCCGGTCAGAGTCCTTGCGATAGCCTGCTTTTCCTGTGATGCAATCCCAGAAGGCACGATCAACTTTTCGATCAGGTTGTTGGTTCTTAAGGAGGAGGTGATTTAGATGTCGAAGATAAATGTCGAAATACCAATTTAGAATCGACTCTAGCTGAATTCTTACTTTTTTTGAAACTTAATTTTAAAACATGTTGTTAGGAAACCTTATCTGCATGCTTGTCACAAATGCACTGATGTTATGTTACTAAAGTTACATTAAGTTAATATGAAGACTATTTTCACCTTATAATGAATACCAGAATATATTGTATCATCTTTTTATTGAAAATGTCACATTTTTAATTTTATTATTTATGTTTTAAGAACGTGATTTTTTTAAATTACCACTATCCACAATACTCTTAACCCTACCCAAAAAGGATAGTAATCTATACATCCCCTTACTGTATTTCTTTCATTTTTCCCATCCACACATAAAGGAAATGAAAATATACTAATTATAACTATAGTAAACGCATGTATAAATTATAAGCAACGCAAAAAATAATGTTTTCCAAAATATTTTTTTTTGCTGTAAAGGAACAATTAGTAGTTGAGGTACAAAGCAATTACTCTCTCTTAATTTGCCTCTTGCTTGTGCGTTTTCAGATAATCGAGGAGCAGCATGGATAAGTGTAAGGAGAGTTACTCTGCCGCCGAGGGCGAGACCTCGATGGTGAAGGCGCAGGCGACACCGCAGACGGTGGTGCAACCAGCGGCGGAGACACCGGCCGAAAAGAGAGTGGTAGAAGAGATGGCGGCACAAGTGGGGGCGAAGGCGAGCACAGCAGCGGAGAGAGTGGATGAGTTGAAGGGGGCGAAGCCGAGCACCGAGATGCCTCTGAATCAGACGCAGACGGACGAGATGCCGGAGAAAGGGAAGTCGGCAGGGGCGGTGGGGGGCAGCGCGGCGGACTTGAGCTTGGCCGTGGACGAGTCGCCACCGGAAGAGAAGCCTGCAGAACAGATGTTAGAGGACGAGGTGGCGGCGGAAGAGATGGCCGTGGAGTGGGAGGAGGAAGAATACTCACAGGACGAGATGCTGGGCGAAGAGGTGACGGAGGAAGAATGGGTGGAGGAAGAATGGACGCAGGAAGATATGCTGGAGGAAGAATTTACGCCGGGAGAGATGCCGGAGAGAGGCATGGCGGCGCCGGCCGGGCCGCACGCGACGGCGCACGCGGCGGCGCAGGCGGCGGCAGCGGCAGAGGACGCGGCGAGGAACAGGGAGGCGCATGAGAGAACGTGCGCGAACGCGCGGACGCAGGCGGAGGTGCTGGCGGCCATACACGCCAACGTGCACGCGCCGCCCTTCACGGCCCAGCTGCTCGTACCAGCCTTCGATACGCAGTTCATCAATCTGATGGTGCCGCAGGAGCTGGCGGCAGACGGAGCCGCACCAGGCGCCCTCCCTCTCCGTTGCAGAACAGCGTGCAGACGCAGTTCGCGCGCAGCAGCGGCGAGAAGAGACTCTGCGCAACGCGGAGCGCAGAGTCTCCGAGAGGAGGACGTGGAGATCTGGACGAGAAGGGTGCGCCGGGTCGAGAGCACTTGGAGGGAAACGACCGGGCGGTTGCAGCACAAATCAGGGCGCTCAGGTGGTGGGAGGGCCGGGGGGCGTGACGGGCTTCTGGCAGAGACGAGGGGGCGGGTCCCGCAACAGGCACCCACGCAGGAGAGGGGCGGGGTTCGTAATGGGCACTCTGAAAAGGAGAGAGGGCAAGTCCGTTAACGGGAACCCGCGGCAAGATAGAGGGCGGGGTTCCGTACAACGGGCCCATCTAAAAAGAGAGAGGGGCGGAGACCGTGGCGCGCACCCAGGCAGGAGAGGGAAGCTGGGTCCATAACGAACACTGTGAAAGAGAGAGGGCTGAACCGTGGCGGGCGCTATGGAAGGAGAGGGGCGTAATCCGAAACGGCCGCTTCTGCCAGGGGAGGGGGCGGGGAACCATCACCGCCGCCACGGCATGTGAGGGTGCCGGGACCGCGGAAGCCGCGCTTACGGGGACGGGACGTGCCCTTCCGGAGAGTAGGCTGAGTGAGTGGCGACACCGCCTGTCAGCGTGGGCCGCTGCGAGGGCTGCGCGCGAGGCAGATTGCCGTTGACGAGATGAGCGACGACGACGTGCGTTCCAGTGACGTGAGCAAAGATCTTGCGCCCGAGTGCGACGCCTTCTCCAGACGGGCGGACGGCGAGCTACCCGCCTGCTGCGCGCGGTTAAACAGCCCGCGACATGCGGCGCATGCTGGAGTTTCGGCCCGGACGTGCGCGGCGTCGGGCGCCCGCGGGGGTCGGTGCTGCAGCCTTGGCGGCGGCGAGCGCGGCGGGCCGAGCGCAAACGAGGCTGCGTGGTGACTTGGGGTGTCGGGCGCGGGGGCGACGTGAAACGCGCGCGACGCGGACGGCGCCGCGCCGCTTGCACTGGGCGCGCGCCGGGCCGGGTGGGATGGCGCGCGCGCTGCTCGCCCACGGGGCGCGCGCCGACCTCGAGGGCTGGGGCGGCGCGTGGGCGGGCAAGACGCCCCTCGACGTCGCCGCCTCCCCCGCCATGCGCAGCTGCTTGCAGCAGCACCAAGGCGAGGTTTTGCGCAATGGCCACCCGACTTCCCAATAATAGGCCCAGAGTCATTATACATTTCTCAAGTGGCCTCAGAGCCACGCACGAAGAAGGGAGAAGGACGACTGACTCCGATAGGAAGCTGCAACGCCACTACAGTTCCCAATTTTACGGTTCCCCATTGAAGTCTGCCTTCCTTTCTCTACTTCTCATAAGTGACTTTAGTACACTGAAATATAGAGAATTGTAAATACTTGCCAGCCAACACATCCGATAACGGGCAAGGAATGTTGCCCATGAAAAGGCACCGAAAGTGGAATAGGTATATCAGGAAGATTACTTTACCTATTCACGTTTCTTTTCGTATCAAATGGAATAGAGGAGCTAAGGCGGGCAAGATGCCCCTCGACGCCGCGACGCAGCTGCGCATGGCTTTGAGGCGACGACGCGTCCAACACACCAATGTCTTATCAGATTTTAATGTACGTATTGTTTTGAGATTATTAATGAAGTAATAGTATTGCTTTAAGATATTGTTTTTTGTAATTACAACTAATTTTTATTTTTTATTAACGCTCTTACAAACAAACAACAATAATTTTAATACATTTTTTCGTGTTTGCTTCAAGTTATTTATTCGTTTATAATCACAATTATTAATATAATTAGTATGATTAATTTGAAAAATGTTTACTTGTATTTGTATTATTATTATTATTAATAATAATAATAATAATAATAATAATATATACATAAATATTGTTAAAAGTAGATAACCTGTCTCACAAAAAATCAGAAATATTAATTACAATACAAATCATACAGCATTCAATACATTTTAGTCTTCATATTTATATGTATGAAAAATAATTTAGAATAAATGTAGATATTTTTAAAGTGTTCAAGTCGAACTACCATCCAACGTATGCTCCCCATTTGTTCCCCTCCCATCCTCAGGTCCAATCCTTCTCGCGTGTGGCGCATCCCTCCTAACGAAAGGAAATCCTCCACGAGCTTAGGAGATAGAGAAGGAACAAGAAGCATAACTCATGATGCACAATGTTCAATGACGGGCGAGTTTCTTAACAGAAAAAGAAATGCATAGAGAGAAAGAGACAAACTTCAGACCTTATATCTCTTCTCTTAAATATTTGCATTCTTCATTTACATTCTTACATGTGTTTCCAAATGAAGAATTGGACAAGAAATACAAAAACGTTAACAACATTAAGAATTTAGTTCTAGGGATTGGTGAGATGAGACAATGCTAGTTTTTTAGTGATTTTCGGTTTGTAGAGACAATGTGTGCCCCTTCTTTCAGTGCAAGGAAGGTAAAAGTCAAAATTCTATCCTATTTACTAATTTCACATTGATTTATATTGGCCTACGATTATTCTGTCATTTCTACGGTGTGAAGAAAACACTAATTCTTCAAAACATTAAATATTGTCATTCGCTCTTCATTCACCAAGCCACAGAATTAATAAAAACAATACTGTGAAAAGTATGTAAAATTTGCTTTGATGATTATATTTTTCATTATTTTTATTAGTAAAATATTACAACTTTCAATAATTTACTCATTGAGACAAGGTAAGTGATGCAAATATGGCAGTGCTGCTAATATAACCAAGTAGCGGCTATGCTGTTAGCTGAAAATGTTTACCATTGATAGAGCTAGCATGCTGTCAGTCGCCAGTCTCCAGTCAGCTACCATCCCAGACACTTCGCCGGAGACCTCGCCACTGAGGATGCCCACCGCAGTCGTGGGTGAAACGTTGGACAGTTCAAAGCCAATTGGACCACGGCCCATCAGCCCGGAAGACAGACTCCCGCCGTGAAAGCCTTCAATTCTCTGTGTTCTCTGTGTTCAAACACGTGTGTTACGATGAAGCTGAATTATAATCAGATTTTGCAACGAAATGTAGTTATCTAATACAATAATTTTACAATGGGAGTAGAAAAATAGTTTTTTGTAATTCTCATATTAATAGTTTCACTCATCTTTGATGACCAACAATTATACTCGTACTTGCACATTTAGCGATATTATTTTTGCATTTTTCTTTCTAAGAAAACAACGAAGATTATAATAGTAGTTCGTGCAAACAGTTTTTAATGTTAAGCTTCATTGCATGAGTACATGTTTTGAAAACGAGCGATGTTAGGAGCGACTTTTCAAATTTGTACGAATGCAATAAAGCAACATTATAAACGAGTTGCATTCCCTATTTTTTGTATAACAACATAAATTTATTAGAGAATCAAACTTAATTTTGTCAAACACCATTCTTATGACGTCTCAGATGTTTGACCATGGGTGTGGTCAGCTGTTCCATTTATTGCTACCTCCTCATGATTCACTGCGATTGAGTGAATGTGTGATGACGCAATCATTCGTGCCAGAAAATGCTAATACGTCATAATTTGGGCCGTAAAATGCCATTTTATGAACGATTTCTTTCAACAGGAAAGTTCGTTTATAAAGCCTGTATATAAAAAAGAGTTTTTTAAAAACACTTTAAATTGTGTTATGATCGTGCAGGCAATTTCCTGTTTAACGGCACCAGAAGCTATGTTCGCCGTGACTATGACGTTTTATGGTAAATTCTGCAAGGTCACTGAGTCGAAAGGCACATGTCGTGTTGGTTTCTGTTTTTCTCTCCAGGTGAGGTGTACCGTGAGCGGCGGGTAGTTGGGCGGGCTTCCTTCTTAATTCGCAAGCGACAAGTGGGTGTGAACATGCTTCGCAGATGTCCCTCGAATTTAACCACACGTTCAACTTTTGCTAAAAGGGCTCGTTATTCCACGTGGAATCTCTAAACCGCATTTAAACTTTGCCACTTACCTCTCTCTCCGCCCCCACCTCTCCGCTCTCCGCCTCACACTGGAACCAAATCCCGAAAATGTGGCCAAAATTAACAAAAGTATTTCGTATATTTTGAGCATACATTGTGTTTCTACACGTCGTAAAAGTTTGCAATATATTGGCCTCTGTAGAAAAAGCAATAGTGAACTTACACACAACACATAACAGTAAATCAAGAGTTTTCTCAGAATAAAAGTTTAAATGTTAATATTTTAAATGCGTTTATAGTTTCAAGTTGAAAAGCTAGTATTGAACTTTTACACAATAGTAATAAATCAATTTTAAAATAGTAGTTTGGTTAAAGAGAATAATTGGAATATGAATTTTTTAATATAAAAAGCTCGTAATGTATAATATAATAAGCATAATAATGTATAATGTAAAATATATCTAATCTTTTTTAATGAATTTATATGTAAATTTTAGTATTTGTTCTTATTTTAATTGTTTAGTACAAAATTAAAAGAGTTAATTCGACTAATGAATTCCAACTTTGAACAAAATAGTATTAAAATACCTAATTTTTCTGGAATGATGCTCCCTTACCATTTCTAAGTTATCATTACAATATTTCTTAGAAACCCAGTCTGTTACTTACTTTGATTTCAGACCACTGAAAAAATATTTTATAGTTTCTTTCTAGTCCAGTGATACATGTCGACAGATTAACAAACTCGCCGTGAATAGGTACAACATTGCCGGTCATTCTTATTTTTTCCTAAGGTCTTAAAATGTCTACAGACCTTGGTGAAAAACGTGGGAGATGGCGCAGAACGTTTCCCTTCTCGCGAAGGAAACGCGACAGTGAAGTTCGCCAAAACCAAGATCAATATCATGATATTTATTTACGGTGAAGTAGTACAACTTTGTTGGAGTACATCCCTGAACGCACTCAAAGTAATTTGCGAGCAACTCCTTGAACAAGTATATTTTGCGAAGGTTTTCCTCTCGACTGACAGTTCGGCTGCTAAATATTGCGATAAGCTCAAACAACCGCAGTGTTCAGTCAAATACAGCGATTGACAAGTTTCGATTATTTCCCAAGATTATATTGCGAGGAAACTGAGGGGAATATACAGAACGTTTCTTGACTTTATTTGATGTTCTTTCAGTTACTACGATCTTTCACGAACGTATAGAGGCATTCTGTATAGTGGGTTATACTAATGTCCAAAGTGTCACGTAACACAGAAAAAGGCGTTGGATCATGCCATCCCTTCTGCATAACTACAAACGTGAGTTGTGTCTAAAAAAAAAGACTAAGCTGATGAAAGGCAAGGAAATAAGAGTTCCTACAAAAAGTGATATACTGTGTAATATTACTAGAGTACGGTATACTGCAGAATACTGATAAATAAAAATATTTAAATTTTACTAGAGAATTAATTAATTTCCTAACCTACTGCCAAGCTTTTATATTCTGTACATTTAAAAAAATTACATCATCATACTGGCGACACCATTTCATTTTCGTAATTGCTACCAGCAACATCAAAAATCTCTAGGCACAAAATTTCATACAAATTCAATAGCGTTTTCAAATTTCCACCCTCTTTAAGGAATTTGGCTTAAGGGCGGCTTCCCACGGCGCGGCCGCGGCGCGCTTCCTTCAAGCAGCAGAGCTCTTCCGACGCAGCCACCGCCGGAGCCACGGCCGCACCGCCGCCCGCCGTGGAAGGGGATGGGGTCTGGAGGGGTAGGTTTCGCCGACCCTCCGGCGACGACGAACAAAGGGACCGGAGCAGGTAGAACGCTGCGGCCGCGGCGCAGTGGGAACGCTCCCATTTAAAGCTGTGTTCTGCTAGCGGTGGCGCGTGGCCCCTCCACCGCTTCGCGTAGCTGGAGTTCGGCGTCGGCTGCCGCAGCAGCCGCCACCCGCTGCACGTGGGAAGGCCTCCATTGAAACCAATGTTCTGCTACGCGCTGCGCTGCTGCGCGGCGCGCTGCGGCCGCGCCGTGGGAAGGGACCCTAAGTCTGCGACACACCGGACAGTGAGTACGCATGCGCGAAGCTGACACACGCCGTCCGCGGCGCCCAACCACCTGCAACGCAGTGTTTCCACATCGGTGATATTCCCACCGTATAGGGAGTTCAAATATTAGTGGATTGGTGGAATCCATGTGTGTTTCGCTATTGTTTAATAAATTACGTACAATATTCATGAGCATTAAAGTCACAACTGGTTTCATCTACATTCTAAACTACATGTCATCAGTGAGAAATTATGATAGACTCGTACTATTTTTTACTAATCGACTTTGTAACTGCGGGGTTTACTTGGGTTAATAATGCGTGCCTATAAACACCAAATATGCTACCTGGTCTTTACTTTTGATTGCCTATGTGTACTTGACCTCACTGTACGAAATATAAAACTCATCTGTCTGACTGATTATTAATACAGTGGTTACAATTTTTGTACATTCTTGATGTAAATTACACTGATTATAACGTATTGTGTATTAAAATATAATGTAACTTTGACCTTTCCGATGTTGAAGAGGACCTCACATATGAGGTCAAAACGTTTAAATATACAGTGATATAAACTGACTCCAATCATAGTTTTTTCATTGGAATGTTTGGTTTATTCGGTGTTCGCTGAATTAATTTTCTTTAAAGTTCGTCGCTGGCACTGCGACGCCGTTACTTGTCGTCGTTGTCGTCCCCGCGACGTTCAACGAATTACGTGCGCTTCGAGAACGGAAGTAACGGAAGTTAAGCAATTCGAGCCATCACGGATTCCTGGATTGACGATCTTCTGAGAACCTCGGTTACTAACGGCGCGGAGACCCTGGCCGAAGGGATAAAAGGCGCTGACTGACTGTGTCGTGACGAGGTAAAGAGACAAAAATTAACGGAGGATTACTTCAAATACTCTCAATGTTTAAGAAGAGCTTAGAGACGTGTTGCGAAGACTTTTTTTTTTTTAAAGTACTGCACTTTTGCTACCAAACGACTTCATTTCGGCCGGGGCGAGCGCCTGGGCGAGCGCCGGGGCGGGGGCAGGCGGGGGCGGGCGTCAGCGCTTTCGCCCTCAAGTTGCGCCAATCTGCTGGTCGCCGCGACGCAATTAGCGGCGGTCGTCGAGGGCCCTGCACCTTTGAGCGGCGCCTTCGCTTCTGACTTCCATTCGCCGCCCGAGATCCGCTCGGCCTCTGCCGCTCTCCACTCTCACCGGCCATTCGGAGCAAGGCCAAGGGGCGACTCTTCGCTTGGCTGCTCCAAGGTGGTGGGTAAAATTTTCGTCCTGGACCATGCCGGTGCAGTCCTAGGTCAGTCTGAGGACTCAGTCCGACTTCATAATTTTTCTGTTGAGGACCTGTGGCGCACTCATTCCGACACAAATTTATGTAACGTAATTAATACTTTTGTGCTGACACCTATAGGCTAATTTATTAACTATGGGTCTCGATAAGTATTTAATAGTAAGTTTGTTTATCTGTTTCCACTCTTGTGAATTTCTTCTCTTGATATTATGTTTGTTTACTTTTGAAGCGTGTCAGTGTTAAATCGTAGATTAAATGGTGGCGTCTTGTAGCAAGCGTTCTCTGACCGTGAAAGAATTGTGAGATATATTAGAACAGAAAAATTCTAAAAGTAATTGATGTGTGTCTGATTCTAATGATTATTCTTTTGAATCATTTGGAAGTGACACAAAAGAAACTGAACGATGAACGTAGTGATGAAAATCAAACAAGTGCAGGAAGTTGTTGGAAATCATTTAGTGAGACATAATGATTATGTAAGATATTGTTATACTGACACCAACCGATACGTTAGATAGGAATATATATATATATATATATATATATATATATATATATATATATATATATATATATATATATATTCACATGAAAAACACATGAAAAAACTTTGAATTATTCTATGCTGTTCATTACGTTACGTATGTTCGCTGAACTGGCTGCAGCAACCAACAGGTATGTGAAGTCACACGTTTACGCTCCTCATCTCTACAAAAACTTTATATTTGGTGGAGTTGGATAAATGTAACTGTAGAAGAACTGATGGCCTTACGTAGAGTGATATCGCCAATGGCCTTGCAGTAAAAATTACTATTAAGGAAGCTATCTCATGAAAGTGGGGTCTGTCATTCCATTTTCCTGAAATATTATTTGGAGACGTAGGTTTCTTCAGCTCTTCTGGACTCTACATGTTTCTCCATCTCCTGCATAAAATGCAGCAATTTACATAATTTCTAGATTTCTGTAGTTTTAGAGACCAAGTCAATATATTTCTCCAGATGAATCTATAGTAAGTTTCAAAAGTCGAATTGAGTTCAATATGTATAACACCATGAAACCAACTAAGTGGGTTTTCACAATTTATGTAATTGGTTACTCTTTGAATGGTAATGTGTACACTCACATCCCATATTTTGGAAATGCTACAACCTCTACTTTATTTTGCCATGAACTTTTGTTTCAACCAGAATTGTTGAAAATGTAATGAACATAGCACAAAAATAGGATTATCATTTTTACACTGACCGTGAACCGTGACATAAGCCAGTGAACTATTGAAAAGAATAGTCCATTTAACAGGAAATGTTAAAACAAATATAAAAGAGCTTCCTGCAGCCTTCAAACAAACATCTAAATTAATAATTCATAAAAGCTACCCTCTCCGCAGAAACAACAAATTCATGGCTTTGACATGGGGAGATACACAAGCCCAGAATATTGAATAACCTTGAAATGATGCTTAAGATAAGAATGAATGAGTAAATTTTCAACTTTAGTTTGGGGAAATGTTTATTATTAGAATTAAATTCTAATCCATTTTCTGCATCTACTTTCAAGACCAGAACCAAGTTGTTGAATGCGTCTTCACAATCTACAGCTGATATGATTATATCGTCCATGAAAACAACTGCAATTGACTTTTTCATTAAATCTTTAAAAATATTATCAATATTTCTAAAAAACGGTAGAACTATTAGAAAAGGCCTCTTTATAAATTCATACTGAATATTCAGGCATGTGTCATTACAAAAGACATGTGTTTTCGATCATCATCTGCCACAGAAACGTGAAATATAACCTTTTTTAAGTCAATATTATAGAAAACACGTGATAGTGTACCAGGGCGTCAATTTTGTCGTCGACTTGTGGCATAGGGAAAATGTCAATGCCCCTTACAATCTTATTTCACGATTGTTAAATAAATCGTTGCATGCGCTATGCGAAACGTCTTTCTTCCGTACGATCACGACTGAATTTTCTTTCTCTCTATCACTAGGTGGAAAGATGTCGTTTTCCAGCCACTCTTTGATCTGCTCGTCGAGGATCTTGTTCTCCTTTGGTTCTAGTTGGTGAGGATGAAGGAATTTTGGGTCATTGTTTTTGAGCTTAATCTTCGTTTCAGTGCTGGATTTCACGTTCTTCTCGGGCGAATAATCTTCAAGTAATTGGTGAACCTTCGTCTCACAGAGGGCAAACTCGTCTATTTCCTCCAAAACTATGCACTGGAGTACCTGCAGGTCGTCGTGAAATTCAGTCTTCATCAACTTAACTAATGCTCCATTGTTGTGTTGTACCCCATTGCATACTGCTGAAATTCTTCTCTCTGAGAGTTTGCCTTGAATGATATGATCTCCGTGTCTTTAATCCACTTTTGTCCAAGGAAGAAATCATGGCTCATGGAATCCTTCGGAACTTCAAAGAACGGTGTGTTATATATCTGGTTATCAAATTCGATGTTCAATTTGATCGTTCCATTAGGTTTTGTTTCCCAATACGATAATCCATCGCGTGGTTGCACCCAATTCTGGACGGCCTACACAATCGTAGATATCAGTTTGAACTAGAATGACATCGCTCCGTGTGTCTATAAGTGCAAAATAATTCCCTCCACTCACCTTAATCAATAAGAGCTCGAACTGCACTAGGGTCTAATCTATGCGTAGGATTATTTACAAATTGAATTCTTCCTAGCCGATTTGGAGCTCTGCGATTTTTAATGACTTTTATTGTTTTGGGGGGTACTTTACATGAAGCCCTTGAGACATTGTCAAAATTTACTCATAAATGTCTCCAAATTTTTTTCTTTACATTTTTGGTAAGAATTTAGAAAAATACAGTTATAAATATGACATAGGTCTGGTTCACTGTTAACTCTGGATTTTTGAAAATTACACATGTGAATAATTTCTTCCTACACGTATAGTATTAAAGACGACTATTTTATTTTGAAATGCAATTTGTTCTCCAAGTTACTTCTTTCAGTCATTTCACTAATATTTTTTTTAATATTGCAGTAGTTTTTGCGTAATTTTGAGTGAAATGTAAGCAATATTAACAAGTTTTAAAAACAATATTTTCTAAAAAACGTTCCCAAAAATTTTTACTAAACTTTCCCTGGGGTTAGTTCTAATTGCACTGAATCAGATGACAGAAACGCCACTTTCCTGAATTATTTTCTTTCCAAAATAACAAATTTGTATTTTTTAAAATATCTTTTACATCATTCATTTTGAGATTACCAGCATTTTTTTTATATTTCTTTTGTGAACTAGTGCATAAAATAATATATTTTAATGTTTGTAATGTATCCTGTAATATTCTTAAAAACATACTATTTCTATTATCTCTAAGAAAAACAAAAAGTTGAGAAAATGTGAGGAAATTTCATTTTTCCTTGACAGCAGCTGGCAAGAAATCTAGTCTACATTGAAAGGATTAGAGAAAGTTAACCCTAGAAAACACAGTCTCAAAATTCTACATAAGCAGGGCCCTATGTTTTGTTTTGTTTTATATATATATATATATATATATATATATATCAATGATTTTACAACCAATTTTTAATTTATTATTTTGGAGATGGCAGGGGTGAATAAAAATCTTACGTACTGTTAATATGGTAGAAATGTTTATTTTTATTAGCGCACATAAACGACGAGAATAATATTCCAAAATCAACGTGTTAAATCAGGACATGATTATTCAAATTTTACAAATTATGAAACTGTATTTTTTGAAAGTAGAAAGAATTTTTGCATTTTTCACATACCATTTTACTTTTTCTGTGTCTGTTATATGGGCAAAATGAACACCCTTTTCTCAGAAGTAAACCTTGTGTTTGTAGATTCCTGGTATGTGGTTTTATACGACATCTGGCCATTGCGTCTCGTGTCTTCGGAGGAAGGTCGGGGATTTTTGACCTTTCTTCCATATAGTCTTAAATAAGCTGAAATGACAGATCTTTTAAAAAATTCTACGTTTGTCTGATCTCTTTGGGTTGTACTTTGGATGTTGCATACAGAAAAGCACTTGATTATTCATGGCTGCGACATCCATGATATTCAACCATTAAGCAAATAGCCACCTACAGGTTTGCGGTTTGCATGTGTAATTTCTTATATCTGATCCATTTTGTCAACACCCCCTTTGACCTTGTTATAAAATTTTACAATGTGTTGTTTTTTTTAAAATTATTTTCATCTAGTGCTTGATCATGGTGGATGGTACCTAACAGTATTTCAAATTTATTTTTCTTTGTAGCGTAGCTGGCCATAGTACTACTATCCTTGAAACAAAAAATTGAAGAATTTACTTCACGAGAAGCAGTGACTTTCATAGCATTGGGAATGTCAGGTTTGTTTGGTCTACGTGTGCCAAGAATTGTAATATTCTTTTGGAGAAGATCTTGAGTTAAGGAAAAACTGGTAAATAAATTGTCCATTGTTACGTTTCTCAACGATCCTTCAATGGTTGTCATTAAATTCTTCACAATATTGGTACCCAAATTCTTTTTTACAGGCTTATTTAGTTTCCTTCCCGTGTAGATGCAGCCATCAATGTCATACGAGGTATTTGCTTCACATATCCAAAATATCTTTGCTCCATATTTTGCTGGTTTGTTAGGCATATACTGAATAAAGTTGCATCTTCCCCTAAAAGACATAAGTTACTCATCAACTCATAGAAAAGTCGCTGGAATAATAGTATTTCCGCAATTTTCAAACACTTTACCCCACATGTAAGAAATTGCAATTGGTGGCTATGAGGCTCAGTTCTAGGAAAATATAATGTGGAAACGAAGGTAGCGAGTACGCATCGTTCCTCAATTTTTACAGCTCAGTTGCCAATGGAATTTAGAGAACACCACCTAGGGCTCCAAAAGCCTTGCTTATGCGTTCATGTAGTAAAGATGAAAATTTCATATTTCTCGGAAATAAATAAACCAATCCTGACGATTATGCAATCTAATTGTTGAAGAAACATAACGTCAGGAATACCTATGAAGCAAAGAAGCTAGGATTAAAACGTTTTAAGTAATTTCCCAAATAATATTTCACAGGGTCATAGAGGCCCTGCTTATGTGTTCTAGGGTTAAGTAGTGGAAGAAAATCTGTGCCATTCCTTAGCACCACTAGTTTATCGGTTTAAGTGTAATTTGCAGCTATCTCACAACTACAACAGTCTTCGCAATCTGTTGATAATAACACATCTTTCAGATTGAATAATACTCGATAGATGGCAGGTATGTGAGGCAGAACTTGACGCTTGCAGCTCTGAATTTTTCAGCCTTCAAAAGTTTAAATGGTCAGCAGTTTAGCGCATGCAAACAACTGGTATTCTCGGGCTATTTGGTGTCATCGGACGTTCGCGTTTAAACCAGTACATCCCAGACCAGGCCGCTCCAGCAAATGGCTTGAGTGCTGCAGTACCACAGCTCATCGAACTAGTCGCCACTGACGGTATGACATAATGATACATTTTTTTGAAATTTCACGTGAGTGCACTAATAAACCTTGAACACACAATCGAAAGCAGATAAATTTTTATAGAAGCTATTTTGTACATAAATTGAACGATAATCTAGTATTATATTATCTCTCTCTCATTATTTAGTCTTATATGATCTCAAAAATGTATTATTTCAGATAATCTAGTATCTCAAATACTGATTAAAATGTAGGCTGTAAAGGGCAATATATTTCACAACGTTTGTCCATCGTATGTCCCTTTAACCCTCCTCACATACACACACATACACACTCACGCACCCACTCACCATCATTTTATTTTCTACAATTCTTCTAGAATATTCTACAAGAGTCTGGTAAAAATAGAGCCAATCCATTGGCCTAGTTGAGAGCAATCAAAGAAGCTATACAAGAACGTTAAAATATTCCCAAAATGCTATTAGGTGATTAAACCCAAAATTAGTTTTTGATTTATCTTAGAATGTTCTCAGAAAACATAGAGTGGTCGGAATATTGTTATTTCACCGCCAGTAGACCGAGGAAAGGATAATGACACGCCATCTTCCCCCAACGAAGGAGAGAAGGAGCTCTAACCCTGAGTAACGGACGAACGGAAGTTACTCAAATGCTATACATACGATAGTGGTGTACTAATACCTTTAAAATAAATTGTTTGAAGGAAACTGGCTACTTGTTATCGTTATTACGTTACATCGTTATTATTTAATTGTACAATATTATATTTATATTAATTGTTCAATTCTATGAAAATTTAACATAGAAAAAATGAGAATAGCAAACTTTAGAGAATACATTACAATATATTAACTGTAAATTATTAGTGCTTTTTCCAAATGATTTTAATATGAGGTTGACGTTCAACAGAAAAATTTAACAAACATCAGAAAGTGATTTCAGAACACATTAACGAAGTTGATGAGTCTCTCTCTTCTACTACTTGATGCACACTACTTTTATCATCATCATACCCTTACACTGAATAAATATACAATAAATCAATTCCTTACACTGAATATTTTGGGTTCAGTGTGCGTTACGCAGCCAAGAAGCAGTAATGTGCGCTAAATAATGTAGAAAACAAGTAAAATTAACACAGACGCTTAAAAAATCACCTCCACGCGTCCCATTAAGCTTCAGAGAGTATTGTATTGCCATCTACCGGCATTTCCAGGGATTACAACGACACGATTTCCATTGATTAAAAGTTCGAAATACTTGTAAAGTGTCAGTTTCAAACATTTCACTTATTTATGTCATATTATATGCATGTGTAATTTCTCGTCCATATAGAATAAGAAGTGCTAGCCTTTCGTGAATCTTTGTAAGGATTAAATACTCAAAAAGTAACAATATGTGTCTCACACTTTGGAAATTCATATTTAGATCAAACCAAAAATTGATATTCATAACTAATTTCTTGACTAAAATACAAACATCTGTTAAACTATTAATATGTAATCAACGTTTATTTATGTTTGTAATAACGGTACCATTAATGCCAGAGTATCATTTTAGCACTTTGATTTTATTCAAATTCCTGTAATTGTTTGATTATTTCGTGTCACCAATGTCGGCAGAGTAATGAAACGCGTACGTGTAGTGCATCGCTTTATAATGAAAGGTGGCAGTGTCCTTGCCAGCTTTTGAGCTCCGGCGATGACCTGCCCGTCCGCTTGAGGGGTTTCTCCCATCCACCAGCGGGCAAGCTCTACGCTTCCGAAAGGTCTCTTGAAATTGTTGGTAGTGTCGTGCATGTACGTGTGTAAGTCAAGGGTGAAGACAAGAAAGATGAAGGAAAGATCGCGCGCGGTCAGCGGTCCGTTTGTTGGGGTACTGCTCCGGTATTCGACTGGTGTGATCAGAGAAACCATGGAAAGTTACCGATCAAAGCAGCCGGCCGCTTGGATTCCCCGCCAGAGAAAGACAGAATTAGACTTAGCTATCTAGCTAGTGTCGAAAATCCTGCCACCGTCGGGCCTCAAAACCTAGGATATCCCGGTCAGAGGTACTGCAACAGCATTAGTTGATGCGCTTAGACTCCTTCACCAATAAATTCGTGCAGTGTTTTCAACAACAAACTGCACAGCATACTACAAAAGTAATATTTTCCCACAAGAGTATGGATACGCTAGTATTAACTATTCTACCGATTCGAATATTCTAGAAGTAATTTTTCATATTGTAAGTTGGAATAGAATATATATATATATATATATATATATATATATATATATATATATATATATATATACACACACAACACACACACTTGAGAATATTTTATGTAGATATCTGTGATCTCATGTAGGTATCTCATGATATTAAGGTAGAAAAATTTGGGCATCTTTACGTGACGTGTGTGTCAAAATAAATCTCAGCTATGGAGCAAAATGTCTTGCGAAAAGTCCCATTTCTATACTATTGCCAAATATAAAATTTAGAGTAATACAAAATAAACACCTATAATAGTAAATATATATTAACATAACATAAATACTAGATGTTATGGTATATAGAGGAAAATGTTATGAATTCATTTTAGTTGTCAATTTATGAGTAAGATAAAAACAATAATATGAGTGTTTAAACTAATCGCAATCATCTAAAAAGTACAAATCTCAATCGATGGTACCTCACATTGCAATGTACTATCTTATTGCAGTATACACGTTCCTTCATTTCTTTTACATTTCATTTTTCCATGATCATTCTTTATTTTCAAAGAGGTTCTTGTATTGAGTCGACATGATTGCGTATTATTGGCCCTTGCTACATATTTGTGTCGAACTCAATCACTGATATTGGAAAGGAAATTTAGTTTGTTTCCATGATTTCTCCAATTTTCAATGATTTCTCCAATAAATATAAGACGAAAGCCAAAGCGATGTCCTAACAAAATTAGAACAGTCAATGCGCGATCTTCCCTTTCTAATCTTTGACTCATCTTTTCTCACACACAGTCGGCCGTATGTAAATTGCGGACCACACAAACCCAGGTAAGGAAAAAGAGGGATTGAGCAGGTGAGCGCGTTAAGGAGGCGGCCACCGCCGACGCGCTGCTGTCCAGCGCTTCGCTTCTTTGTGCCTTATTGAAAATCTTCGACTCGCTCCTTTATCAAAATGAAATGCAAAGGACGTTCTAGAAGAGTGTCCAAATTTCATGTTTACCGTTATAGAATATTAGTTGAGAAAAAGGAAAAAAAATTCCAAGATAAGCAGAATTAATTCAGTCAACGAATGATTGAATTGAATGAAAACCAATTTAAAGCAAATAACATTAGGAAAGAAAAATGCCAATACTAAGTCTGAAAAATTGGGAAGGAAGTTGTTTTAAAAATAATAGGTATAAAAATGCTGTTCAAAACTAAAGTGTCCCCCTCCACTTTTACCAGGAAGAGGATGAGGTAGTCGGACCGCAATTTACGTACGTCCTTCCTTGGGTCGGTCCTCAATTTACATGTGGATTAAACTCACTTTTCTTACGGTCCGCAATTAACATACCCCGACACAATCACCACACTACCGCACACGGGAGACTATTAGAGAGATTAGTGTTTGTCTCAGCTGGTGTCTCAGGTGGTGCCTTCCTAGGAGGATGTGGGGGCAAGGAATTGAATTGAATTGATGCCTTATCTTACGTGGTGAGACTCGGGCTATCAGGCCCGCTCTTCCGTCTGACCACGCAAATTGCGCTGCTCTCCTTTCACCAACTAGGGGAGAATGGAGATATTTCTTGAGGTGTTTTGAATTTAGCTCAGAGGCGTCATTTAGGTTTGAGAATCGTTTACATGCAAGTAAATCTACTAACATATGGACAGCCGGCTTTACTTCCCCTCCGAAGGAACGCTTGCGAGGGATATTTTTGCCCTTACAAATACACGGCTTCCATCGGGTTTGAACCCACGAACTTGAGTATAACAGTCCAAAGGCCACGTAATCCGCCGTATATGTTGACGCTGCATATCGCCGTCCAGCGGGACGAACGATTTAAATACGAGTAATTGACTCGCCTAAAAACATTTAGTACTAAGCTGCCATCGCTTGGCGAACATTGGTTCCCTTGTCCCTACGCTGGTGTGTGTGTGTGTGTGAGAGAGAGAGAGGGGGGGGGGAAGGTGGATGGAGAACGAGCAACGCAAGTTCCACCTCCGATGGCGATGATGAATTTTAAAGTTTAATGGAGAACTGCGCAGCTGGTAACAGCAACGGCTCTGCCCCTAGGGCAGCCAACTTGTCGGGCTACGAGTGCTCTCCGCGGTTGCGAGGCGCGGGCCCTCACAGAGCCCCGGAGCTCCACTCCAATGCTTCGCCAACTTTTTTCTCCGCCGGTGCTTTGGAATACGGCTATTTACCCCCAGTGGAGATACTTGCAATTATTATTATTATTATTATTATTATTATTATTATTATTATTATTATTATTATTATTATTATCATTATTGTTATTACAGCCAGATACACTAATTTCATTTCAAAGACGCCCCACTATTCCGACAAGGTATACTGGTTATGGTTGGGAATATACTTAAGAATGGGACAAACTCGTAGTGATCTTTTGAAATAAGTGTTAACCAAAGAAATGTAATCAACTTTCATCTCATATTTTTATGAGCAATGAGTAATTTATATAAGGACCTAATCCCTTCAAAGTTCCTTCTGCGACCTCCTCTTTACCGGTTTAGATTATGTTCATAGTTTAAGGATGTGGTCTCATGGTTTACCAAGCAAACTATGACAGTAGCATTGCTCTACAATGCCAATGATTAACCAAAATATTTTGAACGCAATAAGAGGGTCATTTACACTACAAAAAGTTAAATGAAAATATGAAAGGATATTCCGTTTCAAGTGTACAATTATTATCTCAAAAATGCACAATTCAAGTTGTGCAAAAATGTTGTGTGTTCCCTCAAAGATCAACTTTGTACAAAAATGTTGAGTGTTTTCTCTCAAAGGTCACTCAAACTCGAAATACCCTGTGCAAAAACGGAGTTCTCATTATTTCTAATTCTAAAGAATGATCTGCTTTCTTATTAAATAAATACGAACTCTATAAGTGATTTCAGTTGCATTTTACTTAATTCTCTTGAGCGTCGTCTGTGAAATTGCTTCATACTCTGATACTGCTTTCCTCCAGATCGGAGGAAGTGAACAGAAAGCTAAAATTCCACGAAGAATGTGGCCCGTTTTTGCATATGTTGCTCTGACATCCGTCTGGAAGTAATTTCGGAAAATAAGTAACCACCGTTTAGACCAATCTACGATCTCGATCCGAACAGGCGCCACAAATTGGCTGATATTCAATATGCGAAGTAAATTTTCGACATCTGGCTGTGAGCCAACCCGTGAGCATCTTGTCACCACCAGTCGCATTGCCTTACCAACTGTAGCCACTATTGGTCCTCTAGTTCTACTAGGTTCGTTCAACTCTCAATAGTTAATTGCTACTTGAATTTGAATGAGAAATTATGTTCAGTTTGAATGATTTTATTTAACCTTCAAGTGGTTAGACGGGTCTCTGACACTACCGCTATTTCTTTGTGTTAATTTGTCTATACATTTGTTATTTGTTGTTTGTCTATATCGTTACGTTGCAACTTCGAACACCGAGCTGTGTATCATTTATCAGTCTGTCTTTGATGTGATAACATTGGTCTGTAATTTTTGTTACTCGTTGAAAATTTGCCAAATATGACTCATATACCTGCATTACTGTAAACGTAAGTATAGTTTACTTACTACCTATGGGATGTTCTTTTCCAGTGAGATGTTGTTCTCCAGTCGTTTATTGCGTGTTTCAAATAATATTTCATTCTTTTAGAAACAACCAAGGTTATATTATGATTATTTTTTAAAATTCAGCTGAAAATGTCGAAAGACAGTAATCCCATTAATATATTTCGCCAAAATCAGCTGCGGATTGAAAATTACTTACTGAGATTCCATAAGTAGTTCAATGAATGTGAAAATAAATTCTGATTACTATCTGTTGTAGATAGTAATGTGTAATGACCAAACTTTTAATATTGATTTACAAAAAATAATCTACAAGAAATATATGAAACTAAATTTCACAGTAGCTTCAAACATTCTTCCAATAACTATGTTATAAAATTTTAATTTCAATGTTTAAAAAATATATTACGAAACTTTTGATTCAAATGTGTGTATTAATAGTTATATAACAAGTACATAAAATAAAAAATTCTATAATGTGCAAATAACATGAAAAAATGGGAAGACCTGTGAGATAGGTGTTACCTTTATTATAATAAATGTTGTGTTACCACTCAAGGGTTTGGATGGGGGAGGAAGTTTGGTCACATAATTATTAATAGTAATGCAAGAAGTGTTGCATACAAATTAGGAGCAATTATCGCATTTGAAACTTTTTGATATGAGATTTCCTCCATGTTTTCTTGCAGGAAGTAATCATCTTTGATCTTCTACATGTCTGTACGTTTGTAACAGTTATTTCGAAATTCAGTTGTGGGATGAAGACTCAATAAATTTAATGGAAATCTCACGTACTGTAGAACATCTTCCTTGTGTAGAAAAGAGAGAACAGAGAAGGCACACGATTTTGAAAGAACAACTTGTGTTCAATTTTATTACAACTAATTGAAACATGTTATATGTCGAGCGGATACGAGCGAGCGAGCGAGCGAGCGAGAGAGAGAGAAAGAGAGAAAGAGAAAGAGAGAAAGAGAAAGAGAGAAAGAGAAAGAGAGAAAGAGAAAGAGAGAAAGAGAGAGTGAGAGAGTGAGAGAGAGTAAGAGAGAGAGTAAGAGAGAGAGTAAGAGAGAGAGTGAGAGAGTGAGAGAGAGTAAGAGAGTGAGAGAGAGAGAGAAAGAGAGAAAGAGTGAGTGAGAGAGTGAGAGAGAGTAAGAGAGAGAGTGAGAGAGAGAGAGAAAGAGAGAGAGGAGATAGAGAGAAAGGAAGAGAGGGAGGAATGGAGCCATAGCCGAAAAACGGATTACATGTTTACCCGGTTTCTGGGCATCTACAATGGTTTCGCGGAAGCTGTGAATAGGAAGAGCGCGGCTTGCCTCTGCCTGTAGTTATGGACCTGCATGCCCTGCACGACAACTCCATTCTTGCGTACAATAGATATCCACCTGAGAGGAGATCCATTGTACTAATTACCCTTTGTGTTCATTGCTCTTCCTGTCCGCGGCAGAATACATGAGAGAAAGGCCATTGCAGCAGCCACACACGAGGTAGCTTGATGCTGTATCTTCCGTATTAGAAACATATGAAGGTAAATCATAATTTTTGAAATTGTTACCATTGTTAACTTAAAAAAATATAAATACTCAGAAGCCTAAGTAACAAATGATCTGTAAATAATAATATTCATAAATAAGTATGTACTTAGTATTATCAGTACCAATTTAAACGCGTATTTTCCTCAACGCTCAGCAAACGTTAAATTTCTTATATATAAATTTTGATTTTATTTTTGAAATATAAAATAAAATGTCATTCAAATCGCCTAACATTTTCCTATCTTCACTCTATTAACAGAAGGTTGCGTATAATCCATCAACTTAAATGGAGTGTTTAAAAATTTTAGAAAACAATTTCGAATACCTATTTTTTAGATGTTTTAAAAAACACGTCTATTTAAAAAAACACGTTTGTTGTAAACTGTCAAATATGTTTTTTACAAGTCAACTGCCTTCATATATCATATATGTAAACCAATCACTCTTTTACTATGAAGTGTTCCGACAATTATGGACATTAGCCATAACTCAACATATGTGTGTTCATCTCACTGAAAATAAACTAAATAAATGGAAAAAAAATGTATGACAATAAAATGTTATATATGATACGTGGTGTTTAGAATTATTCGGAGAATCTCGTAAGATATTCGTCTTGGTTAATGAAGCACATTTTATATTCCTCTCCCCCCCCTCGAAGATATCTTTCACTCTCCACTATATCAAAACACTTCTCTGCAAACATACCACCATCTGTCAGTTTCAATATGACATGTAAATCATTCATAATACGTTTTTGCTCCCCTAACGTAGAAATACGTAATAATTATGTTCAATTTATTACAACTAAACATGCTTGCATTCATATCCTTTTAGGACAATATTAACCACATCCATCGGAATCTGATCTCTTCCGAACATTTCGTCTCTTGTACACTTGATGCACTCACGCCAACACGCGCCAATAAAGCGGAGAAAACTCATATTTATTTCGTATTAGATAATTGATAGTGGAAATGAACAGTAATGCAATTTTGAATTTGTAATGTAAGCTACGCGAAAAATGTCCAGAAAAGTAATTCTTTGGTAAGCTTATTAAGGTTTGTGGTTTTAAATCATAGCCTATAGTACTCCAGACCTTTAAAGGAAGATATGACCAAAGATTAATTGGTATTGGTTCGTTATATTCAGAGATTATTGCGTTGTAAGTCAACGCACTTCTGTCTTTATATATTAATACAGATAGATTGGTTGTTTGTTTGTGATTCCCGGTGCGTCACCTACTAAGGACATTAGGCACATCAGTGTAGTATATGTTTTTTTCCCTCTCGAGTTGGTGATGATCTTCTCCCGCTGGATGGCGAGATCCGGCGTCAACCTACGGTCTGATAGCGGGGTTTTCCCCAACCAGGTATCTCCCACCAGCGGAGCATCGCCCTGGAGAGGACCGGTGTTGATCGGTGAAACCAAGGAAAACTGCCCATCAGAGCATCTGATTATCCTCCACACAGCGACTGAATTCGACTTAGCTAACAAGCTAGTGTCGAAAATCCTGTCACCGTCGGGGCTCGAACACACTCCATCTCGAACCCGGATAGGGACTGCATTGACATGCGTTGATACCCTAAGCTATCTCTCTTGGTAGTATAGAACTATTTATAAATTTTTTATATTCACATGTTGATACATACGAGAACCTAAATGTGCGCTTCTTAACAGACACCCTAATCCAGTGGCGCCAGGAAGAGTGAGAAGAGCAGGCCGCGAAGGTTCCTGCATCCGAGAGAACGCCCTTCGCGTCTCCCCAGGGACTGCGCGGCCTCAGGGCTCCGTGCGCTGCGTTATCTGGAACATCTCTTCGAATTTCTGCCACCCTTCTGCAGCGCCTTTGCGCAGCGGGGGCGGGGACGGGGCACAGACATTCGCGAGTCCCCCGGGGCACCGCGTCGTCGTCGTCGGAGGAGGAGGAGGAGGAGGAGGGATAACGGTTGGAGAGTGAGTGGGGGAGTGGTGGATTGACGGGGATGGGGAGATGAGAGCGGGAGTATGAGCGGTGACAGTGTTGGAAGCGAAAGAGAGAGAGAAGAAGAGAGAGAAGACGAGAGAGAAGACGAGAGAGAAGACGAGAGAGAAGACGAGAGAGAAGACGAGAGAGATGGCAGTGGCGGTATGCTTGTGTGGACGATACAGAAGCGGTGGTGGTACGGTGGCGGGGCGGTCGAGGGCGGTCGAGGCGGTTCAGTGGCGGGAGAGTATGGTGGTGGCGGCAGTGAACGTGTCGGCTACGGTGAAGGTGTAGGTATAATTGGCAGTGAAATGGCGGTGTAGATAGTGGATAAGTTGGCAGAGGAGGTAATGGTGGTGATAAACTGGCGGTAAAACTGCGTTAAATAAGGCGGTGAACATGTGGTATGGTAGGGGAGAAGGTGGAGGGAGGAATGGCTTTGAAGGTGGACGTGTATGTTGTGTTATAAATGGCGAATGATGGTGGCGCTGCATGTGTCGGTGAAAATGGAGGTGACTGTGGCGGTGAAAGTGCTGGTGACGATCATGGAGGGCACATCAGGAGGCGGTGTGATGGTGGTGGCGGCGAAGCGACTTCATTCTCTACACCGGGACTCCGAAGCGCTGAAGGGTTCGCACAGTGGGCACTGCAGACTGTCATGGTACAAGGTTCAATTAGCAAAGGTCACCTCCAGAAATATTTTTATTTTATTTCATTTAAGCCTTTCTTAATTGTTAAATCATGTCGCTACTCTACCTTTTCGTACAAAATGAGACTATATGATCTATTCTAATAGATGCTCCCGGAGGCGGTACAGGAAACTTTTAATGAGCTGGAACTTTCACGGATTCCTTTTGTATTGAAATAAAACGAATAAAGTATATAAAATATTACATTAAATGATAAGAATACTTTATGAATTTGAGAAAGATTCTTTCCTCGCATCCTCGTCATTCATTAGTTTTCTCATATTTCCCTCCTATATAAATAATCTCATCGTTTTGAATCATTACACCTGTAGTGTGGCACTTAAATGTGATTAGCCCAAACAAAACAACTAAAACACAAGCATCGTGTTTCATTATATCTTAACGAACTCTTTGTAGCATTTAAAACCGATCAATGATGACATTAGAGAAGAGGCGCCGGCAGACACGTAGAAGAGAGAAAGAGAATGAGAAAGAGAGAAATAGAGAAAAAGAAAGAGTGAGAAAGAAATAGAGAGAAAGAAAGAGAGCGAGAAAGAGAGCGAGAAAAAGAGCGAGAAAAGAGAGAGAAAGTGAAAGAAAGAGAGAGAAAAGATAGAGAAAAAGAGAGATAGAGAGAGCGAGAGAGACAGACAGACAGAGACAGACATAAAGTAGCCCCTCGGGGCCCAAGCTCCTCTGCCTCGGACGTCGGACTTCCACGTCATCTTCTCCCACTCTTCCTCATTATTATTATTATTATTATTATTATTATTATTATTATTATTATTATTATTATTATTATTATTATTATTATTGTTGTTGTTGTTGTTGTTGTTGTTGTTGTTGATGTTGTTGTTGTTGTTGTTGTTGTTGCTTGGCGAAAATTGGCTATCAATGACCACGCGGACATACACCTGGAGCAGTAACATTTTATCTTGTTGCAAGTGTACGTAACTCCTTTCTAGAGGGATCAGCATTTTGATGAATCCAATTTTTATTTCCTACCATTAACAGTCCTGAGGAGATGGAATGATGATGATGATAATGAAGAATGAAAAGACGACACACATACAGACATACACAAACACACCTATCTCTTTCGTCTCTAATTTTCTTTCTTTCTTTTTTCTTCTCCCTTCCACATTTTCCTTATCTGTTACATTCTCACTTTCACTTTTCAATTCTCTTCATTATTTTTCTCTTTATCCATTCATTCTCTTTCTTTTTTCCTTCTATACTGCATAGTTCTAACTTTCTTCTTCTCATCCTCGCTAGCCTTAGTAGTATTGTAGCATTTTAGGGGACGCTGCAACACGAAGAGCATTACGGTCAAGCGTGTTGCCTACTAAAACTATTATCAGGCGACATCATTTAACAGTGAGCTAATTCGAGCAAAACTTTTATTCATAATATCATCGTGCAATATAGATAATGCAGTCAACAAAAAATGAACCACATTTACTCAAATTCATTCAAAACTATAAAAAATAGAAAACTCATTCTGCGATTACTTAAACCAAACCATTCCTCATTCATCAACAACATCTTCTTAGAATAATCAACAAAAGTAATTAATTTTTTGTTACGTACGTCTATAAACATGCACTTAGCACAAACCATATAAACGACGAATTAAGAGAGCGCCCTTAGGAACGGTCATTAAAATGCTCTAGAGTCCACTAAAATGTTAGTAATAGTTTACCGGACTTTTGGGTTTAGATATATCAGTGCTGATACATTTTTGAATAAATATGTCATTGCCACAAAATAATTTTTGGGAATAAATATAAACCAAACTAATTTTTACAAATGTTTTGTGCTTATATATTAACATTATGATTTTTTAACTTTCGACGGAATTCCATTGTGTTCCTTTTCCCTTTTTTCATTTTGTTTTTGTTCTTTCTATTCTTCTCGAGAGACACAAAGAGAGAGAGAGAGAGAGAGAGAGAGAGAGAGACTGTGATGCCTTTATTTTTCACAAGGATTGAATATGAAAACACCTAGGCAACGCCGGGTATTTTGCTAATTTCATATACATGTTCACGAAAACTGAAACGTTTTGTGTGAAAATGAGCTCGAAATTCCGCATTTTCAGAAAATTTCTAACGTCATTTTCCTTTAAATTTAGTAACGAATAGTGCTAAATGGACTTAACAACATGACATCAATGCCTGTCGGATGTAATCTTTTGTATATAGAAATAAATATTAGTCGTTGGTTTGTCGTGTTTAGTTTTCCATAAAGCTTTTTCGGTCACATTGCGAAGCTCTTCAGTAAAATTACGAGGTGGCTGGGGGCCTCTGGAGAGACTAAACAGGCAAATAAACACTTACGAACAAACAAAAACGACAAAACAATGCCTAATAACTATTTCTATAATGATGCCAATGCCTCTACAGCACTCCCTACCATTGTTTTTTAAATAAATACCCAAACGTATCTTTTAATTATATCTCACGCCTTTGATATTTATATTACCAGCAATTGCATTTATGAGTTACCAATTTCATTTGTGAGTCAAAGTGTTTTAAATGAGTTCAACTGAATCTTCTCCAAAACTCTACGGATTTCCGTAAAAAGATCTTCAAATTTCGTTTAAAAGCCTTTTCTTTGAAAACTTTGATGGTTATGGGAAGAGGGTGACGTGGAACAGAAAAGATACACCATACAAATTATAAAACTAATTAGTATAAGAAAGAATCTGCTATTATGTTTACCCATTGTATTTTATTAAATACTTAGTTTGTTTTAAGTTTTCAATAATACTTAACTCAAGGGCGTTGGTGTTCCTGTTTCCTCGCTGGAAAGGGAGATCTGACGCCGACGTATACTTCGGCTTGGAGGGGGAGAGGATAAACGTCTCAAGGTATCTCCTCCATCCGGAATAAGCTAAAACTTTCATACCGGTCTCCCGACATGTGTGGTAGTATAGAGAATATTGTGTGTGTGTGTGTGTGTGTGTGAGTGTGTAAGTAAAGGGTGAGTAGGATAGAGTGAGGAAGATAAAGGAATGATCGAACGGTCAGTGGTTTGCGGGGTGCTTCTCCAGCCTGGTATTGACCGTAGAAACCACAGAAATCTGTGGATATGAGCGGACGGCCGTTAGAATTGTCCTCGAGGCCTAATACAACCTAACTTTCTAGCAGATGTTGAAAATGCACCACCGTCGGGTCTAAAACGCTAGAACATTTCGTTACGAGTCGCTATCTCAACCGATTGCTGGTAAGGCATTTCCTCTGATATGCGATGGTGATTGTCCGACGATATAGAGAGGGAGAATGATGGAATTGGGTTAGGGATCAAAAGCCAGAAGGAACGATTTCTAAACGCTTGTCCAACCTCCCCATGCATCTTCGGGCGTTTGAAGTGTGGAAGCTAATGGTGATAAGCGAGAGCTCTGACGACTTCGTGACTTGTCAGCGCAAGCAGCACTGTGTTATGCGTTCTTCCCAGAGATACTCTCAACAACGTGCTACATCGCGTCATTTATGCCCAGGGTGTATCAGTTGTGTGTTAATCCACGTCCGTGCTAAGACCCCATGTTCCTCACAGCGCGCTGCAGCGGCCACTGCAATAGATAGGACGCGCCATTCTCTAAGCTCAGCCCTCGCTCTCCAAATCCGGCTCGGGCAGTGGCCGTGCACTGATAAAGAGGCCTCGGAGAAGGACCGTCGTTTCTGCTAGCTGTGAACATCTGCAGGCGCATGCGCACTGAGAATCGGGGCTGAGAGGAAGGGGAGGGGGTCGGCTGATGGGCGGTCCGGGCCGTGCACGGGGCGCGGGCTGGGCGGCAGGCGGAGCGTAAGGTGGGTAAGGTCACGACAGGGCGGACGGTAAAGCTACATGCGCACTGGATCGGTACAGTACGGTACAGGACCGGTCGGACAGCAATTTTTGTAAATCTCGCGCGCACTAGGATGGGACGGGACGCGACGGGACGGGACGAGACGGGACACACACTTCGGACACTTTCGGGCACTTCGCTTCGTGTCTTGTACGAAGGTTCGGCTTCATAATTAAAGTAAGGAAGCAATCGCATTAGGTTCATTTTTAATGGATGAAGAAGGAAATTAAACAAGAAGTCTAATAAAGTCCAAGATCCCTTCTTGTATGAACAGAACAATTGAATTGAATTAATGCCATATTTTACGAGGCGAGACTCAGGGTATGAGGCCTGCTCTTCCGTCTGAGCAGGCAAATTCCGCTACGCTTATTTCACCAACGATAGTGACAAAAGAGGAATTTCACGCAGTACAACTCGACCTGGTTCAAGATTTAATATTATGTTAGATCTTTAGGATGTCTCACGATAAATTTGAAGATAAATTGGATATTTTGTAAATATACTATATAAATAAATGTATTGGTAACACAATTAAATTGAACCAAAGGACGAATTCACAATGGCAATTCTATATTTAGAAACTTTCGAAAATAATCGGCGCTATAATTTTCGCAAGCTACATACAAAAAATTACATTGATTAATGAACTAATGAATCAGTACAAAACATGGCATAATTTATTCACCATGCACAAATAAACCAAGTTTCACCAACATTGCACAGCTTCTTATAAATACCTAGAAATTCAAATTTCGCAAATGTTACTGCCTGATTCACATAGTTTAGTTAACCAATTAAATTAGACTTCCTAACAACGTAATACATTAAATAAAACGTTAAATCCCGCAGTACAACTCGGGATAGTTCAGTATCAACATGATTAAATTAGGACACAATCATAAATGATCCACACACTTCACACAACCTCACAACTGAAACGGCGCAACGACTGTTCTTCCGATCCGCGTCGATGACGTCATCAGTCCGTCAAAATGCCGAAAAGATATTTCTTTCAGACTTTTTGCAAACGGTGGAAGCTGGGTATCATCGTCTCCCGTCCGTGACGGCCAAGGGCGCGAACCCTAACGGAAATCAATGTAATCAATTTTTAAAAAATTCCGTCCGTCCCGTCCGTCCCGTCCGTCCCGTTCGTCCCGTTCGTCCCGTCCGTCCCGTCCGTCCCGTCCGTCCCGTCCGTCCCGTCCGTCCCGTCCGTCCCGTCCGTTCCGCGTCCGTGCTATTAACGCAGCGGACGAAAGAACCGAGTAGCGAGAAGACGGTAGCTACTTGTGTAGGGCGGCTGCGAACGGCGGGCGCGGCGCGCAGGGCGCGGGCGGGCGGCGAGGCGGAGCGGGCGGAGCGGGCGGCGAGAGCGGCGGCAACTGATGCGATCGAAGAAGGTGGTGGTTGTTGAGGAAGAGTGGGCCCGGAGGACCGAAATGGGAGGCGCGGAACCGGCGTGCAAGGGGTGCGCGGTGCGGGCTGTCGATTGGCGGATGTGTAGGTGGGGCGGCGGGTCAGGCGGTGTTGTGAGCGGCGAGCAGGGCTGCGGGTGAGGTGGTGGGAAGGGCGGTTAGCGGGAAGTCGGGGAGAAGGTTAAGGAGGAGAGAGACAGAGCAAGCAATGTACAGAGTGGGTGAGAGCAATGAGCGGTCACAGGAAGGTAGGGAAGGGGGGTAAAGCGTGGTAAATGATACAGTGGAGGACCAGGCAAGACGGAGGAGAAGTGTATAGATAGGTAGGGCGGTCGCTGAGGCTTGCGGGACGGTAAAATCACCTGTAATATTTTTTAGTTTTTAATATTTGTACAGAAATGTAATATGTACTGCAAAATGAACCAGCGATACAACACAATGAGTACATTATGAAGTGTTTTCATCCTAAATAATTTATTGCATATATAAATTATTGTTCTTTTCATTCATGATAATTTATAAAAAAAACAATGTATCTAAACTGTTGAATTTAAATCATGTTGTAGTTCTCAACTTATATTTTCCTGGAAAATGAATACAAATCCGATATTTACATTAAAATTTAACTTTGAATGCAATTGAAAAATGTAGTACGTTTTGACAAAATGAGGAGTGAAAGAAACCTAGTCGGTGAAAATACAAAGAATTTCGCTAGAGCAGATGTAATCATCTTCCTTCATTATTTTCAAATAAATCCAGTTATCGACGTTAAACCTTATTTATCCGTGAAGGAACACGTGAAATTTTCAAATCTCTTATACAAGAGTATTTTGAACTCAGCAGCAGCTCACTTTCTAACTCACATTTGTAATGGATATAACAACATAATATTCTTCTTTATTCATACATGAATGAGTGAAAACCAGTACGGTATAATTGAGATTTTAGAAATTCTAAGAAAGATGTATATTTAAGTCAATATCTCTGTAAAGTTGTGGTGCTTTGTTTCATCTTTAAAATCACGGAATTTCAATTGTTCATTAAAGTAGCGAAAATACATTGTCACTGTCATATAGCCTAAAGAAGAATTATCCTTTCACAGAATTTATAAAATATCACTTCTACGCGTTCCGTTCTGGTGTTCGCCCACTCATATGTGATTACACCATATATACAATATATATTATAAATATTATTATATACAACCCATATGTTATATACAAATTCATATAACTCCGTAAAACAAAATGCGATTAACAAAAATTTATTGTAGTTAAAATTGTTCTTCCTAATACAAGGTGGAAAAGTATTGGAATCACCAGAACTATCACCAATTGTCGGTCGTTTAAAGGTTATCTTGTAACTTCGCTCCAATGTCAACATTGATAACTATTTGTATTGTTCCAAAGATAGTAAAGATTGATGTAGAAGGGCGAGAAGTTAGCATACACACAGTTTTGTTCCTTCAAATCGAGAAGAGGAATATCAAAAATAGGGCCTAAAGAATAATATATCTAAAACTAAGTATCTGAAAGTGAAAGAAGACGAGCTGGAAGATATAGAGATGGACACTGAAAAAATTAAATGTTATACAACATTTAAATATGTAAGAGTCACTTCATCATCTAATGGTTAAATCAATTACGACATTAATAATAAAATTGGATAAGGAAAAAGAGCGACACAGCAACTAAACCCCATTCTGTGGAACGATAAAATAACAAAAAGAACAAAGCTTATTATTTACTCCTCAGTGGTTGCAAGAATGTATCAACCACTACGAACCACGAACCAACACCACAAACTATATATCAATGTCATCTAGAAACAATGGAGGAGTTTAGATGGCCTAAATTGATATGGAAATGGTTTCCTCCCGAGAGAAGAAAACTGGGTCGCCCAGCAAGAAACTGGGCTTAAGATGAACAAGACGCGGTGGCTGCCAGTGGACTACAGGAAGGAGATTGGGAAGATAGAGAAAAATCGAGATCAGGAAGCGAATGACGAATCTAAAGACGTATGTTTGTATGTATGTATGTATGTATGTATATATTTGTATGGAAATATGTGACAGGTAAAACTTTTGGCAGACACTACTAGTCACGAAATTTATTTATTCTTTTTTCTCTTTATTAAAGTATGTGACCCGTAAAATTGTTGTCAGACAGGAAAACTTCCAAAATTTGTTTTTTCCTTTATTTCTCAACTGTTGTAGAAAAAAATAAAGTATTATTTCAATAATTCTGAACAACAGAGACTCTCGCATTGCGTGTTTTAATCGAGAAAATTGTTCACTATTGTGCTGCATCACGGGGCATTACGTACAATAATGAAGAATCAATATCGTAGGGTCTTATTTTGTCATTAATATTTTATGTATACTTGCGTCATAGTCTAGGACGTCAATATCAACTCATTACGTTTTCATTTTCCATTCCCATTGATAAATTATGCTGGATGATAAACAACTTACGACATTACTTGCCAAGTTGTCGAGACATCACACTCTGTAATTATGATTTGCATTATCTATGCAAAAGACAGAATAGTTTCCACTGTTTCGATAAATATTTCCTTCTAATAAACGACTGACTCCACTTGAACGGAACGAGATAATTTAAAGGAGGGAAATATCCAGATTATTTATTCATGCATCGAATCTTACGCCATCTGGCTTCTCATGGCGCAATTGGAAACACCTGTTTTTACCAAACAAGTTTAATTTAATGTGAGAAATATTAAAAGAATCTTAAATTCAGTATCTTAAAATTGTTTACAAAGATATTAAATTGCATTTTTTAAAGGGAGGATTTGTTATTTTTTCAGTTTACTTTATGTAATAATATAAATATGCGTAGATATCTTTAACGTATCTCCAAACCACAATTACTTAGTTCATCTTCTATTTAGTTTTTGATTTATTTACATGACAGATAAAATAGAATTCTTACGAGTAAAAATTAGAAAAGTGATTTTTCTTGTTCAAAAACTGTTTCGAATTCAAAAATCATTGAAAAACATTTAATATACCGCTACGAAACTGAAGCTCAATAACAGTGTAAAACATCATACTACTATAACATTAACATACAATGTAGGCTTTCACGGCCGGTTTCTTCATCATAATTAGTTGTTTTCGGGTTTGTAGGCCGTGGTGGGTCATTTGTCACCATTTGTAAGTCCGTTTGACCACGGCCTACAAACCCAAAAACAACTAATTATGATCATATAACATTATTGATTAAAAAATACAATATGTGGAAGCTAGGATAGTGGGCCTATAGTTGTCAAGTGTTATAGCAGCCCGCGCGACTATCTCGGATTTTGATGAGATGTTATATGTTGAATTCCACAGGTCTGAAAGGAACTTTTGCGATGTTGTAGCTTCATAGGTAGTACTCATTATCAAGTATGTAAACAAATTAAATAATCTTGTAACATTTGAAACAGCATACTAACAAATAACAATAAATAATCTTAGCAATGAATATCATTGCTGAAGTCAATTGAATTATTACATTAAAATTCCAACACTAATTGTGTATTAATTACATTTATATATTTACAGAACAGTTTGTTGTTGAATATTTTAAAAGAATAAAAGGTAAGATTCCATATCCTATGTTTTTCTGTTTATGTTAAAATGTTCTATATAAAATAATGTTTGTACTCTATTATTGTATTTTAGATGTCAACTGCATCTACAAATTTGCACCTGTACCTGATGATGGAGACACGTTTAATCTCCGAAACCTATTACGAGTTAAATAAAACGAAAAAAATTGATTATCCAGGAAAAAACACCGCTACTAGGTGTGCTATCAGCAGGCGCCCTCCGCGTGGGCGGAAGAAGAGCGCAACTATCGACATCGAATGCCGGAGGCGTCACTCAATCTCTCTTTCTTTTCGTTATTCGAGGTCGCATCAACTTCACGGGCATTAGCGACCACTATTGCTTGTAACGGTATGGTAACTGTGAGGTTATAGGTGTTGTGGTAAGATATATTTGGCATTTTTAAAATAATTAAAGATGTTGTCATTGCCAACAAGGCACGAAAGATATCATAGAGGTGAAAGCAGGGATGAATACGCAACACAAAACAACCAACATATGCCCCTAAGGCAGGACCTCGAAACACCGCGCGCTTCCTTCCTTTCCGAGATCACTATGGTTACTACTGCCTGTGATGTCCGGCCCACTGGATCTGATACTGATTTCTTGTTACCTCTACTTCAGAGTGTTTATATCTAAACATCTTAAACGCCCATTATTTTACCATTTTCAATTGAGTGAAACGGGAACTAGCATTCAAATCACTATGAACGTGACATACGGCTTAAACTGAATTTAAAATTTTAAACTGATTTAAAATGCAATTGCTCAAGAGCGCCCAGTAAAAACAAGGCGTATCCGTCCCCTCAATCAATACTGTCCCTGCCATAAGTAAGTTTTAGTTTTGACAAACCATAACAGAATTCAGGAACATATTTCATGCAGATACTGATATTTATAACTACACAACACGTCGAAGAAAATCCACGTTCATCAAGTGATCAGTATCAACAGCTCCTACCCAAATAATTCACATACAACGCAATAATGCTTACAAAAGTTAATTTACAAGCAACGTTTACTTTACAAACGAGTATGGCTAGATTAATATTAAACAATTGGATCGGTACTACAACCATTAAGTTAAAAGTAATATATTTTCTAGAGGTAAGGGCGAATAGTTATTTATGTTACCAATACGAAAATTTCTTATACAGTCACACACACACACACATAACCATACATATAAATATATATATATATATATATATATATAATATCAATATATAAAAGAAATGCTATGTGAAACTATCAAGGTTTCAATAAAAATAAAGGTAGATTTAGAATTATTTAGTCAAAAAAAAACCACAATAAAAACTGTTTTTGACGTAAGAGCCAAGAAGATCATCAGCCGACTTTCTGAGTAATCCAGAATCCTCGCATAATTTTTAACTTATAAAACGTTGAAAGACGAGGAAAAGTATAAAGAAAATAAATAAAAATAAAATTTAAATCGCTAGATTCAGCAACATTTGAAAAACTTAGACATTTTCGTTCTTGTATTATAGAAAACTTATGTTGCAACGAGAACCGAACTGCAAGATTTGATTTTCTGTATTGCTAACAAAATACTATCTCGCGCCTTATCTCACTTCTACACTAAAAAGCAAAGGAGGAGTTCACAAACCGTGCGCGTAGCTAACTACATTTACGCCAGAAAGCAAAACAGGAGGCCATCCTCAGCTTTTGCACCAATGTGATAAGGGAAAGGACAAAAAACATGATCGAGAGTAGGGGCCATTTCACCCGAAGCTGAAATACATTTATTAGTTACAAACATGTTAAAGTCTTTCTCAAAAATATACAATACAAATTAAAAACTAATTATAAATATCACGTTTTTTTTCTAAATAAACATTGTTTTTCTTTTGCATGAGCAATTATAGTCCTGATATATTAGAAAAGAGTTATGCAGGCAGAAAAGATATTACTTTTTAACTTAAATGTGTTACCGCTTCAATTGTTTAATATTATCTGAAATGCGGTAGTTAAAGTAACGTTGCGTCGTAAATTCTCTCCAGTCTTCTCTTCGGTTTCGTGTTAAGTATAAACAGACGGATTCAAGTATTTCAAAATCAAAACCAATAGCTTTATTATAGCAAATGCGCTCACTGCTTGCTGAACTCTACCACACAATTTCCAGAAAGTATCTTCTGAGTTTGATGGAATTGAGAGCTCTAGATTTTATGAATATACAATACCTTTGCTCCTCTATGTGATCTTTGAAGGTTAAAATTGCTCGAATACTTTGAATGGGATGACGTTTTTGGTGTTGAGTGCCATAGCGGTGCGAATTGTCGTCTGGAGGTTGTCGAGTTCGATCATTGCTCCATTTAATAACGCCAAAGGAGTATTGTCAGCACTGGAATAAACAATGGAATTGATGGCCCTGCACAAGGTTTCTGGCTCGTGAGAGTTGAGTTTTTTTAAAGAGTCTCATGCAATCCGTTTAACCACACTCAGTTTATATGTTCTTAGTAACAGTGTGTGCTTATTGAGGATGATGTGGGAACCTTAAATAATTCTTAAGCTTCATGGTTCCGTGAAGGTAAAATCTTTGCGTTTATTTCATTTCTAATTAAATAACTTGCATATGACCCCTAAGGATATATTCACTATCTTTCTGCACTTATCCAAGCCGAATTTCATACTTAATGTCGTCAGTTGAACTTTCCGTTAACTTTATTAGTTACGCATATGACTCTCCAGTTGTATGGCATTAGAGCTTCAGGTCATCCATGTAAAGTATGCGAGATACGAAGAAAGGTTGGAGTTTCCGCTTTTTTAAGAGCGATACTATATAATAAAATGCATTTAGT
>BOPP01000194.1:949189-1010616 GCA_017312745.1 Gryllus bimaculatus | reverse complement strand
CCCCACTTTTTCTTTCTCCCGTTGTCAAATATATTTTCCAAAAAAATTGTAAATTATTTGTAACCTTCATCATAATCTTGTTTTAATGTTTTTTTGTGTGTTTTTCTTGTATCAGACAACTGATGATGATGGCTAAGCCATCGAAAGCTGCTACTGAATTAAAAAATATTGTTGGCAATGACAACATCTTTAATTAACTGTGAGGTTGCCACGATATGATATCATAGGGAGTGAAAGGGGATGAACGCAATACAACCATGCCCTAGGCAAGACTCGAACCCGCGCTCCTTCTTTCCGAGATCACTACGGCACTACTGCCTTAGTGTTGACGGCCACTGTATGGATCAGCACAGAATTTCTTGTTACCTCTACTGCTCAAGTGTTTATATTAAACATCTTAAACGCATTATTTTACCATTTTCAATTGAGAGAAAACGGAACTGGCATTCAAATCACTATGACGTGCTATACGGCTTAAACTGAATTTAAATTTAAAACTGAATTTAAAATGCAATTGCTCAAGGGCCCCAGTAAAATACAAGGCGGGACGATGTCGGGGGCGGTACGGACCACCCCGATACCGTACCGTCACGACACCGTACTGCCCCTGCTTTCGTACCGTCCCCTCAATCATACCGTCCCTGCCATAAGTAAGTTAGTTTTGACAAACATAACAGATTCATGGAACATATTTTCATGCAATACTGATATTTATAACTACAACACACGTCGAAGAAATCACGTTCATCAAGTGTCAGTATCAACAGCTCACTACCAAAAATTCACATACAACGCATTGCTTTACAAAGTTAATTTACAACGCAACGTTACTTTACAACGCATTGCTAGATAATATTAAACAATTGAAGTCGGTACACACATTTAAGTTAAAAGTAATATATTTTCTAGAGGTAAGGGCGAGATAGTATTTTGTTATCAATACCGAAAATTCATACACACACACACACACACACACACACACACACACACACATATATATATATATATATATATATATATATATATATATAATATATATAATTTAAAGCTAGTTCAGATGTTGAAAAACAAAATGTATGTGAACTATCAAGGGTTTCAAATAAAAATAAAGTTAGATTTAGAATTATTTAGTCAAAAAAACAATAAAAACTGTTTGTGACGTATGGAGAAGAAGATCATCAGCGCACTTTTCTTGAGTTCCAGAATCCCTTCGCATAATTTTAAATATAAATAGTTGAAAGACGAGGAAAAGTTAAAGATAAATAAATAAAAATAAAATTTTAAAATCGCTAGATTAGCAACATTTGAAAAACTAGACATTTTCGTTCTTGAGTTATAGAAAACTTATTTGCAACGGTAAACGAACTGCAGATTTGATTTTTCTGTATTGCTAACAAAATACTATCTCGCCCTTATCTCTACTTCTACCACTAAAAGCAAAAGGAGAGTTCAACAAACCGTGCGCGTAGCTAAGCTACATTTACGGCCAGAAGCAAAACAAGGAGCTATCTCAGCATTTGCACAATGGATAAGGGAAAGTGGACAAAAACATGATCGAGATGGGGGCCATTCACCCGGAAGCTGAAATACATTATTAGTTACAAACATGTTAAGTCTTTTAAAAAATATACAATACAAATAAAAACTAATTTATTAAATATCACTGTTTTTCTAAAATAAACATTGTTTTTCTTTTTGATGAGCAATATAGTCTCTGATTATATAGAAAGAGTTATGCAGCAGAAAAGATATTACTTTTAACTTAAATGTGTGTACCGACTTCAATTGTTTAATATTATCTGGAAATGCGTAGTAAAGTAACGTTGCGTCGTAAATTCTTCCAGTCTTCTCTTCGGTTTCAGTGTAAGTATAAACAGACGGATCAAGTATTTTCAAATTCAGAGAACAATAGTTGTTATGAAATGCGCTCACTGCTTGCTGAACTCTCACACAATGTTCCAGAAAGTATCTTCTGAGTGATGGAATTTGAGAGCTTCTATATTTATGAGATATACAATACCTTGCCCTCCTTGTGATCTTTGAAGGTAAAATGCTCAATACTTCAATGGGGATGACGTTTTTGGTGTTGAGTCATAGCGGTTCGAATTGTCGTCTGGAGGTTGTCGAGTTCGATATTGCTCCATTTAATAACGCCAAAGGAGTATGTCAGCACTGGAATAACAAATGAATTGATGGCCTGCACAAGGTTTCTGGCTGAGAGTTGAGTTTTTAAAGAGTCCATGCAATCGTTTACACACTTCAGTTTAGTATGTTCTTAGTAACAGTGTGTTTGATTAGGAGTGACTGTTGGGAACCTAAGTATTTCTAAGCTTCATGGGGTTCCGTGAAGGTAATCTTTGGTTCATTATCATTTTCTAAATGAATAACTTGCATATGACCCCTAATGATATTCACTCTTCTGCACTTATCCAAGCCGAATTTCATCTTAATGTCGTCAGTGAACTTCTCCGTCTTATTAGTTACCGCATATGACTCTCAGTGTCTGCATAGAGCTTCAGGTCATCCATGTAAAGATGCGAGATACGAAGAAAGGTTGAGTTCCCTTTTTTAAGAGCGATCCTATAAATAAATGCATTTAGTAGAGTAGACAGGATTTAAGGCTAAGTAGGTTATTAAATATTATTATTATTATTATTATTATTATTATTATTATTATTATTATTATTATTAACGTTCATTTATTAATATGAATTAATATTATTATTGTTATTATTTTCTCCGTGATAGAGTTAATGTTGCGTCTCACATACGAATCTCGCCGAAACTAACAGCTAACGCACGTTACTAGGGCACGCTCTACCAAACCCATGGTGGAATGACACAATGTCCAAAACCACTAGGAAATGAGCGAATCGACATTTTTGACAGGAATCTACGTATACTAGACTTCAGAGGCAGATACGAAACACGCTCCGACACTTCGAAAGCAAGCCAGCCAGGGCGATCGATACAATAGAATGCATTATGTCCGGCTCTAATGAAATACTTCAGATATGAAGTTTTCATTAAAAATGGTAGAATTCCATCTTCCTTAATTGAATCGTTTATTTCAGAAACACGTCAAACGCCAAATTCATCATTTCGAGAAAACTAAGAATAAGACTCAATTTTTCAGATTTCAAACTATTTTTTATTAAATGAGTAGATACATGATTTTTTTATACAAATATGCCTTAAACGATGTGTCTACTCTCCTGGAACATTAATCCGTCGCCAAAGTGTCTATTGTGTTTTGGCGTTTGACTTTTTCTTCGACTCCTCACATAACAAAATACAAGCCTTTTTGAAAACTCTAAGGAAAATTATTTTTTCAAATGTTCCTGTTTTAAATTAACTTTTGATTGCACAACACAGACAACCCATTTGAGTTATATAACTGAAAAAATAAATTCAAATATCAATACCTCTATTACGTAAGTACCAGCATTAAATTTTGAGGACAAGTATTCCATACATATTACTAATTTTCATCGCGCCCAGGAATTGAAGGACAACTGAGCAGCCTCGTCAATGTGGGAAGTGTCTGATTTGGTTAGATAACCAGAAACTCGGGCAAAATACAAAAACAAAGAATCAGTTTCGATTTTGGCCGAAAACTGCAAATATTTAAGTATGTTACTTCTACACCGCTCGTAGAGATAGAATTCTGATAGTACGGCACAGCTGATGTCATGCGACAGCAAATCTCCAAGGTAAAGGCCGCCCACCATTAAATAATATTTATGAAATATTATATTTAAATAACTATTTAATGTTTGTAACTAACTTTGTATACAAGTATCTATAAGTATTTACTAAATATTACATATTAAACATTTATTAAATAATATTTAATAAATATTAAATATTATTTACTACTTACCAGTAGTGTTATGAAGCAGCGAAGTTCTCTTGCAGGAGCAGAATTCTTGGCATGTCGAGAAGTTGTAGTCTATATACACAATACTATACTGATACGTTATTGCAGTACTGGTGAAGACTGTTTTTGTTAAAATATATAATATTAATATTGCTGTGTTGTACGTATTTGGTGTACAATAATTAACAATTTTGAAATTAGGAACAATTCACAAACCATTATGAGAAAATATTTAGAGAACACTTCAATTAAGATGCTCGTCTACCTGAGGTTTAATATTTTTATTTGTGGTAAATATCTGAATTTAAACATGCTTACTTGTCGGATTACGTATTAAAAAAGCAAAAATATGTTTTTTTTAGTTATATTAATTATTTAAACCGTTATGCCCGTTCTTGTTCCAAGAACAAGATACGACTTGTGACCTCGTACCTCATGAAACGTTATATATACATTTTATTATTTTTTAAGATTGTTATTTGGATTATACTTCAGTGCCTAAATCTAAATTTGACTTGTACGTACTTTACAAGGACTAGAACTAAAACTTTTAAAAATCACTTGTAAAGATTCTTTGTAATAATAATTGCTAATACGAATTTTCTATAACAATTTGAAGTTTGGGCTGAAGAATTGACTTTCGGCTATTAAATAAAGAACAAATCATAAAGATATCTTCAAAATTAGAAGAGTTATCTTTCAAGTTCCCCAAAGAATAATAAATAAATTGAGGAAGAGTCAGATTAAGATTCATTAGCTCTAAAATAGCCGTTTGTGAACCTAGTAGTCCAGTCGGTAGGTAGTGAAAAAAAGAGAGGACTCGGAAAAGTTTTTTTTAATTTATTTTATTTAAAGTGGCATTGACGACATGGTTATTAGCGACTTTAACTATACATGATATACTATAATCAATTCAGGATGTAATTAAAAAAGTGAACACACAATTGAATGGGTGAAGGAGAACGGTATAAGTAGCATTTTATAAATTCTGAGAAATCTGTTCATTTAAGTCAACCTCACTGTAACGTCGGGGTGCTTTGTTTCGTCATTAAAACCACGACATTTCAATTTTTCATTAGAAAGCGAAAAATACATTGCCACTGTCATGTAGCCTAAAATTAACACTTTTTTCTCAGAATTCGTAAAATAAGACTTCCACCGTTCTGTTTTTCACCCATTCAGTTTAAAAAATATTAGAACAGTAATTATAATTGACAGTCAGGCTTAGTATTTTAGATAATTTAAAAAAATGTTTCCTGAAAAACACGAGTATAAACTTGTTTCAAGATTGTCAGTCTGTAGGATTGGTTGGCGTTCATGAATATATTTGGAATAAGATTTTAAAATAATACAAGGTGTTTTCGTTCTACCTTTTCCAATTTGAATACCACAAAAGCAATCTTTCCATTGTCACATCGAATTATTCATTAAACTTAATGCTGCACATTCTACTACGGATGATCCAAACATGTATGCTTGAAGTGCAATGCTTGATAAAATTGTCATAGAATGTTCTTTTCTTGAACAGTGGAATCGACGTTGCGTCTTGTCTTAAGGAAGTCCTTTTTAACTGATAAATACCAGTATTTTTCCGTTTAAATATATTATTTCGATTTTTCTAATTGGCTTCTCCATGTAAGTTAAGTGTAACGCCTACAAATTTTAATATACTCACTCTAGTTTTATTTTCGATTTAGACTTCAGATCTTAGTTTTCTTCACAATTTTATCAGTGTACTTTTTGAAGAGGTTACCATATTACAGGATTTGCAGGACATCTGGAGTCAATCTTAACTATTAGATATTGACTTGCACATCTACGAATAGCAGCGTCATTGATTAAACAAAATTCCTAAAATAAAATTATTTTAGAGACTCGAATTCAATTATCTAAAAAGTATCCATTTCGGTTTGTGGTGAAATTGTGCAGCATTATTGAGCTCTGATTAACGTCCTTTATTTTGTAAATTTTAATGGTCATATTTTATTTCTCGATGTACTCTCACACCCCTCTTCCTTGTAGAATCCCTTAAGATTGCTGCTTACTTTGTCAAACTTTCGGATGTATGTACTTCTATTGAAATTCTTTAAAAATAATTACTGAAGTATATAGTGTCAGTAAAACTTCACATTCTTCTGTCTCCTTGTTTTGATGACAATAACCTTCCATTGTGAGTTTCCATCGAAGCTATTTTTTCATGTATTTTGGAAGTTGTACAGTAGAGGTGCTTCTATAATTTGCAGTTTCATCTATATTATTCTTTAAATGTGCGCTTCAGGACAGATTCAAATCTTCTGGTACCTACTTCTGAAGTGTACAGATTGTATGAACGAAGTAGTATAACAATCTGTTTTAAATTTTAGATAACCGCTCGAGAATTGATATTGTTTAAAGATTCTTAATTTTAAGAACATGAATCAGTCATTTAATGGGGATTAGTTTGTGTTCGGTTCATCTAAGTCTTCTTCTTAATACTCAACTTTCCTTAATATTATTTAACATTACTTTGATGTTTCAAGTGTGGAAACTTGCATATCACATTCTCTTGAAGAAATTTCCTCCATTCCTCTTCATGTAATTTACTTTCTTTACTTGAAATATTTTTTTATATTAAAAAATTCTGATTTTACTTGATTTTAATCACTTTCAGATTCCAGCGGATGGATTCAGCAGCTCGAAGGATCTCTTAACCAATTCAGTTTCTTCAATGAATACTCCTTCAGGTTTCTCCCGCCTAAAAGGAATGTGGTATCTGCTGAGCTTCCCCTTATCTCTTCATCCCAACAAGGTTCCTCCTATCTTAAAGGGAGCAGCTGGCCGCTGACCTATCCCTCGACTACCCATCCCAAATGCATAATTTCATTACCACCAGGAAATTCCGTTGCTTAAAACTGGAAGGCTACCAATCCCAAGATAAGGTACTTGTCTACTTAAGTTTTAAATTTTTTTATAGCATACATTTTAACTTAAACATATACTCTTAGAATTAGGTATTAACGTCTAAGATGTTATAAAATTTTAATATTTTTTATCCAACATGCCTTTTTTATAAAAAAAGAGTTGTAATTCAGTCTCATCTTGTGACCCGTTAAACAATTTTTTGTTGATAAGTCTTTAAAATTTTTAAATTATTACTTTCGTATGTGAATCTTAATATAAATATTAATAAGGCGACTTTTGAACTTTACAGGAATTTGGATTATAACTTAAAAAAATACGGGTAACAATATCGAATAAGGAGGAATTTATTATTGATAATATTTCATTTCCTACAACTTTCAGATTTAAGCATAAGAATAAACTTTATCTATTGAATAAAAAACTAATATTACATATAAAGTCGGGTCAAACAAAAGAAAAAGAAAGTAAAGGAAAAGCCAGATTTAAGGTTCATCGCTATAAAATGTCAGAGGATGATGGGTTACATTAACTTTTTCAGTCTTATTTAAGCTTTCTCCGATCTTTGAAGGATTTCCGCCTGCTTTGACTCTGTGTGATCTATTTTTACCTATTTAAGGTTTCCTGTCATAAGTCACGCTTCGCAACACGTTTGAACAAGGTTTGACGCACATCCTTTAAAATATTGGAAGTGGTACGGGCGCGCGCACTTAACAAACCTTTTTAAGCATTGAGAACTATAAATAGCAATGTACAACTGACAATTTAAAAAAAAACTATTTCTCGGAAAAACGTTATGACGTAGACGGGTACCTCATTTACTTTAAAGATCAGTCGTCTTATAGGGGCAGGGGTAGAGGGAGTCAAAACTTCATCGCAGACAAGGCAAAACTGAAAAACAACTCTATGTTGGGAAGCGAAAATGAAACGCCTCACCTCTCTTCTATACTTCCGAATCTTCTTCTAAAAATAAATTAATACAAATATACTACTAGGTAAAAAGTTGCATTCAATTTAAGTCTTACATTGGACTTACTATACGTAGATTATTTTTTTATATTTGAATTATATTTCAAAAGCATGGCAGTTTCAAAAATACTTGTTCTAAATAACTATAACAATACTTAAAAAACCCACAGAAATTTTAAAAATCTTTATCGAAATTCAAATATAACTTTACAAACTTAATAAATGAAGCATACTTCTTTCTAAAGATGTTAGTCAGCATATCGAATGAGGGGGTCGGTGAAGGTAGAGTAGAGTATTTGGCCTTTAGTTAAAAACGACAGTACAGTGCATTTAAAGACAAGGAAATAAAATAATTTACTTACGGTAAAGTTAAAAGTATCAGGGGTAAAGATAAAGGATATTCTAAATTTTCTTTTAATTCGGATGCCAGACGGAATAATCCTACTCGCATCAAAATATTTGAATGTACAATGAAGTAGGATTGAACTGTTTCAGTAAATTGTCTACGATGTGGTGAAGTTTCTCGATCATTTAAGTTCGCCATTTAAGTTTTTGCAAAAACCCAAAATATTACTAAGAGAATTTTATGACTTGTGACATAGTATGAGGCTTATCAGATATCACTATCACCGAGGAGAGGTCATTCGGGAAATAGTAAGTTTAGTTATTACAAATGTTAAATTTCTTTTAAGCAAATTACGAAAACAGAATTAATAATGGAGAGTGAAATGTGAAAGGTTGCAGACTAATTTCGCTAGAAAGATCTTTCAATTCTTCAGGAGAATCCCGAGAAATGATTTCATTGGTATTTAATATTGCACCACTATTTTATAGATTTGCATCATTGACTACCAGAAACTATCATAAAAATATAAAGATATTTGTAATATGGAGTTATTTAATCTTTTATTTGGAAAAGGAAATTAGCAATATCAAAAATTGTGTATAACACGCCAGGCAATAACTTGAAAACGTTACACACTCGTGTAGTAAAATTATAAGCATGAAAATGTTAAATCATTTTAAAACGGAGAGAATACATTCCTTTTCAAGATAAATTAAAAAAGGAACGAAATATTCAAGAGATCAGTTAACTGAAACGTTAGAAACAATCTGATCTAAATTCTGATAAGCACATCAAAAGGGAATAACTTTCGATGCAAATTTGTGTTTATTTTAAAATTTCTCGTATGCTACGGTTTCATTTGAAAACCAAACAATCCCGAGAATCTTTTAGACGTTCAGATCGAATAAGGTTCTTGCAACATAGCTTTTTAATTCTATTCTGATATACATAGATTACAAGTTGAGAAATCGTGGCCGACGATTAAGCAAACATAAGTCTGCGAGAGCAACTTGGCAGCCCTGTAGGTCGTTACAACCCAGAACCTGCAATCAAAGAAAATAATTCGCATAAATTTCTTTACTTCATTTAATTTTTAATAATTGTCAGTTCTGATTGAATTAACCCCTTTTCAGAATTAAGTTTCTTTTAAGAGTCTTCTGTTCCGTCTTCAGTACGCCATCTTAATCTTGGACGGCCGACGTCTCTTTTACCATGAGGCCAATAGTGCTTCTTTTTTATTTTGGATGCGGTCAGTACTCATTCTATCTAGATGTTGGTACAATTTAGTCCTGTATTCTTGTATTTTATTAATGAGGCTACTTCTAATTCTTCTCTGATTATTTCAGTTTTTTTTTATTTTTTCTAATACTGCGCAGCCTTTGACTTGTCTCAAGAAACTCATCTCAGACTCATCTCTGAATTCTACAAAAATTTTTCATTGTCAAGGTCCAACATTTCAAACCTTTCCCTAAAATATCTCCAAAGCATTGAACAATTCTTCCAAATTATCAGTCGTTTTTGAGTAATTATTTTTTAAATATAAACGATTTTTAAATCATCATTTTTTTATAAATTTAAAGTATGGTTAAGATGATTTTCTCGGATATAGCAAAGAACGCTAGCAGGATTTAGCAAATCCCACTTTCGGAAAAGTCCTACATTTTTGAACATTTCAAAAAATTGTTATTGCTAAACTACGAATACAATATTGATAATTTAGATTTTTCTTTCTCGTATACGTTCATATATACAAAATAATATTTGTAGTACGGTACGAAACGAGTACGGTACAGTACGAAACGGGTAGTTACTTTTTACTAAACGTTCAAACCTCTCTCCGAGTATCTATGAACAACTCTAGCAAGTGAACTATGCATAGGATTTTTTTCCAAAATCAGTTTTCCATTATCGATCCGGCGCTTCTCGAAACTCAGTGACTCACTGAAAAAAATAGGAGCACTTGAGATTAACACTTCAGTCATTTATAAAAATTTCACAAAATTATTTATCTTAAAATTTAGTAAGAGTAATACATTTATAAAAATGGCACAAGTTTGAGTTTCAGTGTTACCTCCAAATTTTCGAAAATTTCAAACGTATCAAATTTTTCTATTCTCTTGTAGAACTAAAATATTGAAAATAGTGATTATTTTCTGCAAACAATTTTTTCCCTCAATTTGTACTATAATTATTTTCAAGAACAATTTTTTAAATTATAAGTACTTTTCGTGTCATGTTGAGTGAAATATGGAGAACATTAAAAACACTTTTTTTTCTCAAGAGGGCTCCATTTTTTTCTATATTTTTTTGTACGAATAGTGCTAAGTGATTGAATAACATGTAAACAGCATATAGATTTTTTTTTAATTTTACAAAAACTGCATAAACATATTTTTTAACTTTCACATCTTTAATTTACATTAAGATCGCTATTTATACATCATTGTATTTACAATTGGTTGTGCGTCAAATATTTTTGTGAAGGTTTTTGGAAAACTGAAAACTTTCCTTGAAAAACACCTCAAAATTGCACATTTTCGACACACTCAAACAATTTTTCCCAAAAATGCATAGAAAATTTTCAATGATAATTTGCATATAGAACCAGGTGTTACCATTCTTAAATATTCTTTAAGTCACATTTGAATTATACTTTAAGGGGATTCAAAAATTGAGAAAATGTGGGTAAAAGGTACGTGTTTTTTCAATAAAACAATTTCTTGAGTATAAATATTACATACAAGTGAACTAAAACATTCTGTAAAATTATTTGTCCTGTAAGTAGTATGTTCTACAATATTTTTCAAATATTAGTTTTAAGAAAATTCTTCATTACTGAATGCGTTGTTGGAAGGTGAATTTTGTTTGCATTATTATTATTTTTCCTCTACATCCCGACTAAGATGTTATAAGTCAGCTGAATATAAAATCTACTCCAGGTTGTAACCAGCTCCCTAAGGAACATATCTAGGGACTCCCGGTGCCTCTACAATACTTTTCGCCAATTTTGTGGTCAGTTCCAAAAAAGAAAGGTCTTGCACTTCCTAGTCTTTTCAATGACCTGGGAGATTAGCCACGTTCTTACCTAAACGTTGCGGAACAAATCCCAGAGCTCCGATGACTGTCGATACGATCTATGCTTTTATACCCCACATTCGGCTGATCTCGATTTCCAAACTCTTCTATTTAAGACGTTTCTCTGCCTCCTTGGTTACATGTTGATCGCAAAGTACAGCAACATCTACAAGTACACACGATTTTTTCTCCAAATCTAGGATAACAATATCCGATTCGTTTACTGCTACCGTGCGATCCATTTGAATGTGTTGGTCGTACAGTATTTTACTACCAGGTTGTGAGTACCACTTGCGGCATGTATTTGGAACTTCGAGGGTGGTACAGATCTGCCAATGGAGGTAACTACGCACCCTGCCGTGTCTATTAAAGTATTCGGTCTTTGCTAGAACTGAGACGATATGATTAATGGGTTTTACTTGTTTCTGGCAGACGCGGCATATATCATCTTGGGACGTTTTGAGAACCGCTTTATCATAATGTCGCGTTCTCAACTCCTGATCCTGAGCAGCTATGAGAACTCCTTTCGATTCTGGCTTCAATTTTTCCCTTTTAAGGCCGATAAATGATTGATTTTTATTGATCTGCACCTTTTCCATTCTTTTTAGATATTTTCCTTGGATTGGTTTGTCTCCCCACGATTTCTTTAGCATTTTTTGTCTCACATTTCATGTTCAGTAGCATCAGAAATTCAATGTCTGTGTTATTCTGCGTGTCTTGTATAATTTTCTTTGCAATGCTTCTTCCTACACCAACAATGCCCTTATTTACCATTCTTCGGTCAGATTTCATGACCTTCCTCATTAGGGGGTCATCTTCATGACTGACTCCAAACATTCCCATCCCGACTATTTCATTGTGCCAGGAGGCTTCAATTTGTCTGAGGCCTCTTCTTCCTTCCTTACGTGACACATAAAGTCTACGTATATAAGCTCGAGCGTGGGCTCCGCCAAACTACTAATTGCAGATATTTTAGCCCTGACGTTCAGGACGAACTGCAGGACGAGTCTCACTCTTCTGTAATATTCCCTTCAAATTCTCTCTTTCATTGTATCTTTTGAGATGATCTCACATGCTTCAAAGCCCAGTTATTTGTAAGTTTCACCTGGCTCAAGATCGTGAATCACAGTGTGCATACCAACTTCAGTGTTCTTTGACTTTGGCACTTTGCCACTCTTTAAATTCATTTTTGCACATTTGTCAAGACCAAACTTCACGACAGACAGCATTTGGAAGAGAGTCTCTTCATTCTTAGCAAACACTTTAAGATCATCGATGTAAAACCAAAATTATTATTATTATTATTATTATTATTATTATTATTATTATTATTATTATTGGCGTATTTTGCTAAAATTATGTTTGGGTACTGGTGTTTAATCAATGCCTCATACACAGATTGATTTAAAAGGCGTTTGTTAAATTTTCGGCATTATGACTAAGATGTCAGCCCCAAAGTTTCTTTAATGTATTTTCAAGAGTCTTTGTGAAATAAACTATGTTTTGAACTGTTAATTTTATTTCAGATGAACTGATTGTCTATAATAAAGTGGAACCTGATTAAAAGAATCTATCATAGAAATCAATAACATTGGTAGTAATTAAATTATCCACAAATATACAAAACGAATAATATGTTTATATTCACATAAAATATGGGTTGTGCCCTACATCCAAATAAAGAACTCCCGAAGTTAAAATATAGGTTTCAAATTTAAGGGGCCATGACATCAGCCAGATTGCTTGGAGAATATCAGTTCTGGTGAAAATCGACTGAACGATTTCGCCACTAGCGTTGCTCACAGATGGACAGGCAGACGTTTTGCCGTCCTTTTTTTATTCGGTATCAAAGACCCATATAACATGGATTCTGGATACACCACGTGAGAGTGTTTTGTATAAAGGCTCTAGTCGGAAAAGTAGGTAAGAGAACTCCCACTTGAAATCGAAAATACAATTTTTTCTAAAGATTGTGACCATGAAAAACATTTTTCCGTGGACGGTTTAGATTCCTTCTCCCCACAGCCTTCGTAATAAAGAAACAAGTTTTTATTTTATTTTTATTCATTGAACTGTCCAAGTGAATTTTCATGGTAAATAATGATTCTTTATGTAATTAATTTTCAATATTTTAAAAATAACTTCAAGATTTTATTTTAATATAATTAAATATGGCGCACCAATTAGAAAAATCTGAAAAAATCCAGAAAATATCTGGTTTTGAGTTCAACATTCGAGAATTTTCTCGTGCACTAGGTAGATAAAAACTTTCTTAAAAAAAATTCCAAAATGTTCAGATCCATTTAAAAGTTTGAATTTTGCCTCAAATCATATTTTTAAAATGATTTTTGTAATATTTAGCACATTTCACATAAAGCATTATTATTTTCCATGAAAATTATTTATTAAAAAGTATGATTAAATCAAAATTATTATTATTTCCCATATGCCTAATTCAATGAATAAAAATAACACAAACACTTTTTTCGTTATTATATATTCTGTGTGGGGTGGGGGAATGGCCATAATAAAATGTTTTTCGTGGTCACAACCTTTAAGAAAATATTTACTTTCGATTTCAATCGAGGGCAGTTTTTACCTTCTTTTCCAGCTAGAGCCTTTCGCAACTTATTTTATCCACTTTTTTTGTTTTCTGCTGCAAATTCGCCGTTTTTTCGCGAAGCATTACATAACTTTCTGTCTGCTGTGTACGCGGTAGCGAGAAAGTAAGAAGTTTCATAGCAAATGTATTTGCATAGCTGTAGTATTTTAAATTGGAATTTTATTTTGCTATAATCAAAGCAACCATTCGAGAAATTATTTAGGCTTTTCTGTATGATATGCCGCAAATACTGTTACAGTTAAATTTATTCATGTGTGTTTCATTTGTAAAAGTAATAAATGACAACTCTCATAGAATATCGATATAAATGCACATATGCACCACAGACGCTACGTTTGAACTTGTTGCATTGGACGTTTTGAAGTTAAAACTGCAGAATTATTGAGGCAATATTATAATATTACTAAACTTTTTCCAATAATGAAAGAGAGTATGTGCTTTTTTAGCCCCACTATTTTCTTTATGATTCTCTATTACGATAATCAAAGAGAACAAGCATTTTTTGTAAGATAATTTGTAATTTTGTCCTCGATTTACATAAAAATATTTTATTGAAAATAGATCAATGCGAGAGTGGAACGTAAAGAGAATATCAATGAAAATCTGATGATAGACTGGGTCTGCTAGAAGATTATTTAATGAATTATAAGAAACAAAGTTTCAGAGGTATTGCCTACAAAGGACATTTTAAAAGATTTTGGATTGTGTTTAGGTTAATTGAAATGAATAAGTGGAATAAAAACACAATCATATATTACTGCAAACCACGTGTTACCAGGTAAAATTGAAATATGATTTTCCTCATATACTACTTTTCCTTGACTTTTTAATTGACTTAAGAATAACGAGACTATCATTCCAGACCCTTGAGGTGGGTACTAGCGCTTTCTGGTCTGACCGAAGAATTAAAGGCGAAGTGATTTAACGCCTCTGATGTTTCAGTTGTTGGGTGTCTCTTCTCTGTCATTTTCGTGCTCCCGTTCTATTAACATCGGTATGTATCTATCTATTTATTAGGGTATCCGTAAAATTGTTTATCCAGGCAATCATTTGCTAAGGTTTCTTTCATTTAAAAATTATATTGTCATTGATTCTTGCCTGTCATGGATCAAGCCATGGCGATAGTGAAATAGGTTTCCTCTAGCGATTTATGTCAAAAAATTAATTTTTGGTTTACTATTTCATTTCTGTGTGTTAAAGGATATGAACCGAAACACTTAACACTTAACGTAAATACTCGTACCCTTGCGGTCCTTTGTGATTATTTATGCTCTCGGGCCTTCGGGATACTTCATGGCTCGCTCTAATTCCAATTCAATATACATCTTTATGAATTCGATTTATTGAAGTTAAGATGCAAGCAAATACAATAAATAGAAGATATATTAATAAACATAATATAATAAACATAAATTTATATATATATTAATAGACATAAATAAATTTAAAAACTTGTTATGAACTTTATTTTGCTTAATTAATACGCAAAATTGCAATTATGTAATGTTTCCGTAAATTTAAAATTGCCAAGTCATTCGTATTTCTCTGTTACGTATCATCTTAGAGACTCACTGCTTCTTGAGTAGCAGTACTACTCGTAGTAATAAAATGTATAAGGCACATTGGTTAAGTTGAGTGATGTTGAGTATTAGAAAAAAATCTCACAAAAGGACAAAAATAGCCACAAGTAGAAATGGTGACATTACGTGCATTTGGACACGCCCTGACGCTCTGCTCACGCACAAGACAATTTTGCTGAGGAACTCTGCAATTAGCGCCTGGCTGATTCTCAGCTCATAGCGCGGCAAACGGGCACAGTTTGTAACTTATAGAAATTAAGAGATTAAATATAGGCAGTGAACTTTGCGCTTACCCCACAATACACTTTAAATGACATGCATACTAGTGCTAATGTCCAAGTAAAGAAGAATAGAACTTTGAATTGCACAAAGGCATAAAAACGTCCTATCCGAACAAGCGTCAACCCGAGACGAAAAATTGTGATTCAACTGAAAGTTACTTCCGAAGTGAATGCGTTAGAGCGTAAAGGAAAGTGGGGAAAGCTTGACCAATTTGGCAGCTTCAAAAGCTTCTAAAACATTCAATCTGCAGGTCTGCAATTGGATTGGAAGTTGGCATGGTCGCTAGCAAAGGTTGGTTGGTTGTTAGTGAATCCCAGTGCATCAACTACTGAGATCATTAGTCCCGTCATTAGTATAGTGCATGTTTTACTCGGGGTGACGGTGATCCGGCGAGATCCGGCGCCGACCTACCGTCGGCTAGCGGGGGTTTCCCCAACCAGGCATCTCCCACCAGCGGAGCACCGACCCAGCAGGGACAGGCTGTAAGCCCCCGACCGATCTCCCGGAATGTGTGATAGTGTAGTGCATGTTAGAGCAAGTGTTTGTAAGGAGTGACCATACGGCAAAGAAGAGGTAAGAAAGAGCGCGCACGATCCGTGTCCTGTTTGTTAGGGTACTGCTACATTCACATGGTGCACCGAAAAAAAAGAACTGTTTCAGTATACCAGATCCATGATACTGTATCATGGATCATGGATATAGTATACTCCAACAGTTCATTTTCTTCGGTGTGATCGGAGAAACCAAGGAAAACTACCGATTAGAGCAGCCGGCCTCAAGAATTCTCCTCCAGACAGCGACTGAATCCGACCTAGCTTACAAGCTCGTGCCAAAACATTTCACCACTTTCGGACCCGAGCCTAGGACCTCCCGGCCAGAGACACTGCTGTCACATCAGTTGATGCGCCGAACCACCTCTCCCGGTATTAGCAATGGCGCTGGAGGATTCATGGAATTGGGTTCCTGCACGCACGTGTAGCGATAAAGTGTTCTAGCTTTTCACCGAGGTGACAAAAGTCATGGGATATCTCCTAATTTTGTATCAGACCTACTTCTGCTTGGTAAAGTGCACGCACTCGACGTGGGATGGATTGTTATGTTGTTATAAGTCTCCTACACAAATATTGATCCATTTATAGAACTCGCTGTAATTCTTAACATTTTAATTTATACAATAAAATCGCACAGTCTCGGCCATGAGTCGGGTACATTTCACATTTTATATTCCAAGTTGTATTCTCACCCTGATTTGATCTGGGTGGCCACATCAGCCGCTCAAATTATAGAGAATGTTCCTCAAACTATTTGCGAAAAATGTGGCCCGATGACATGGCGCATTGTCATCCACAAAAATTCCATCGGCGATTGGGAACATGAAGTCCATGAATGGCTGCAAGTAGTTTTCAAGCCTGAACATAACCATTTCTAGTCAATGATTGGTTCAGTTGGAACCGAAGGCTAGTCCATTCCATAAAAAACTGTCCACTCCATTGTGAACCCACAACCAGATTGTACAGTGACAGGTTGACAACATGGGGCCTTGGCTTCGTGGGGTAGAATCAAATCATTCCTTCAACTCTACCGATTTATATCGGGACTCATAAGATCAAGACTCGATTTTTTGGTCGTCTAGGGCCAGTATTTTAATGATACCAGGAGGTTTGCTACAGGCAATGTCGCGCTGTTAGCAAAGACACTCCAGTCGGTCTTCTGCCATAGTTCATTATAGCCGAAACAAATACGTTTGTCGTTTCATCCACATTGATTTCTTCCTTTAACACAGTGTGCGGCCATAACCACTTGAAACGCCTTTTCCCATAAATCGCTTGAGTACAAAAGAATGGTTTGTCAATGCTCTGCCTTTTTATACCTTTTGTAAGCGATACTACTGCCACTAGTATATTTGCATATTGCTATCCCACGACTTTTGACTCCTCAGTGTACTTTCATGACTGCAGCCGCGCTTGAACCGTGCATCAAATGGGCGCCGAGGTGAACGCATTTGTTCGTGTTCTGTCAGCGCTGAATCAATTAACGCGCATGTATCAAATCTGTCTTCTCTTCCCGTAGGAAGGAGTGCAATATGGCCGACAGAGACCGCCTCTTGGAGCTGTTGCAGTCGGAGCCCTCGTGGCATGGAGACCACCTCTTCGCAGAAAATCTGCGCTGGATGGCCTACATGGGCGCGCACACGGGCCCCAACCCTCGCCATCTCTCCTTCGTGCAGATGGCAATGCGAACCGTCCTGGGTGCACTCCATGCATTAGGTGTATACGTTCTCATAGCTGAGACCATGGATCTCTTCTTCAATACTGCAGGGATTGACGAGGTTGCCTTAGGAGCAGGAATATTTTCCCTTACGTCTGGCGCCTTCTTCAATAACTTTCATCTTGTATTCAATGCAAACAAACTCAGAAATATTTTTGATGCAATTCACTCTTATGTGGAAGAAACAATTCGCGTCGAGGCGAAAGCAAGCAATTCAACGATGTCGTTTTTTCTGAAAACAAAGAAGATAGACCTCCTGTCTAAATGGTAAATGTTTAACAATGTAAGGTTCCTTCTTCAAATAAATATATTAGTGTATGTATGTATGTATTATTTTGGCTAATTTAACACTTTGGCATTAATATGTGATTCTAGAATTGTTACCAAAAATTACAAAAATTATAATTCGAAAACACAGTAGTATATTTTAATAATAATCTCACTTAGCCAATACGTTGTATTCAATGATTTATGGAATACAAATATTTTTACTTTAAACTGAATTTGTACAAAAACGACGCTATCTAACATTCTTAAAATACAACAGCAATTTTTTCATATACAAAACTGATGATGCTATAACTGCTCATACTTTATCGCACTATTTGTAACTGCAAGACAATTTTATCTCAGCTCGTCTCACCTTTTTACTTCCGTAGTAAAGAGAGTATTGGATTGCTGCGGCGGAAATCGTGAAAGTTTGGAAAGAATAATTCATATTTTCGGGATCTGGTAATGAAAATTTGATAAAACTTTTTTTCTATATGTAGTAAATTACTCCCTCTAACACGTGTGGTCCAAATCTACATTTTGTGGGCCCCCATGAAATAGAATCATTTGACAGCCAAACCGACCGATCATTTGACCGTCTATGCATCCGTCTCTCCGTCCGTTTGTTTGTCCGTCTGCCCTTCTTCTGATCGTCCGTTTGTGGTCAATGCAAGGGCGTAAAAAAACATCTATATATTTAAATACTCGTAAGATCATGTAATATTTTTCGCAAAACGAATGTTTTGAGTGTTTTTAGTTTTACTTGAAGTTAATGCAATTGATAAAAATTCTCATAAACACCTCAAATTTTTACTTCCTCGAGCTTAAGAAGGAACTTCTTAAGAAGTGCAAACTACGTAATGCGGCGCGAAAAACGGTGAATTTTTGGGAGAAAACTCTAATTTCAGGGCCCTGATAACGAAAAAGTAAATAAATTCAGTTGCTGAATTTAGAAAATATATCTTCTAACACGCGGTGTAATCAGAATCCCTATTTTGTGCGCCGTTGATACCGAAAAATCGATTGATTTCAACACATCTGTCCGTCTCTCTACAAACAACGCTAGCCGTTAAACCGATTTTACCCCAAATTGATATTTCGTGATCGATCTGACTGGTGTCGTTACCCCTTGAATTTGAAACAGATATTTTAATTTTGGGGAGAACTTTACATAAAACTTCTGGGATATTTTAAAAATTGTCAAAAAAATGGCGGCCTCGCTTTTGATTAAATTTTGTTGATGGATAGTCTCAAGGACGTTTATGAAAATTGTGCAGGTCTCGTGTTGGTTGAAAACTCGTGTTGGTTGAAAACTGGTTGGTTTTATTCATATTGAAAATTCATTAAAACCAGATTATCAAAGAACGTCATGTTGAATGTTCGAAAATTTGAATATTTTTGGAGTAATTGGGTATCAAAATTAGTCACCTGCACTGAAAATCCTGTGCTTCTTGATCGTAATTTTAGGAGTATTTTGAGTCAGTTCGATGCTAGGTAAGTTAGAATGTGTATATTACTTCATATATCATATTTATTTGTTGATTTCGTACATCGGAGCTTTTGTTATACGTTTACAAATTAATCTTTTAGATATTATTTAAAACCTATTTGATATAAATATGAAATAAAGATTGCTAACCTTCAGTCGCCCCCTCCCAATTTATGCAGTTGGATGCTACGAAAGTTAGAGTTTATGTATTTATTCATATTTCACTTTAACATTATTTATTATTTTTATATTTCATTTTAAATTTCGTCCTTATTTGTGATAAATGTAAGGACGAATAGATGAGTGGCCATTGTTGGTTGTTGTACCGCTACACTGACAACAGAAGGCGATAATGACGGCTCCCTTTCGTTCGCTGTAATATAAACTAATACTTTTATATTTTTCTAGAATTTTACAATACCCTATTGTTTAATAATTACTATTATATGTTTTCGATATAATTACATTTGTTTGCTATCGCTTAGAAACCGTATTATTTATTAACTTTTAATTATTTTACTTTCTTGCACACTGCTTACGAACAATATTGTAGAAAACTCATCCGATATATTTGTGAATACAGTGAATACCTTACGCAATGAATTTAATGTTAGAAATATATTTTCATTTAAAACTATCTATTGCTTGAAGCTATTTAATTTTCTGACCAAATGTTCTACGATTTAAATCTGACTTTTACAAAAATCTCACTTTTACAAAAAACGGTGACTGAGATGTGTTCATTCGAAAAGAAATTGCGGTATAAATAGTATTATCTAATCATTAGTAAAGGCGAGAAAGTGCGTGCTGTTTATCACCACTGGTTTATTTCTAATGTTGAGTCGAATATCTGAAGACGAAATACTGGTAAATCACACACATAATACATCGTCTGCGCACAAGTTATATTATTTTGAAGAAGAAGAATAGTTTTATTCCAAACAGAACCGTTTCTTTTATAGGACAAGATACAAGTGTCTTAGTCTATTCACCGACTGTCTTTGACACATCACTGAGAAATACTAAAAACTAAAACGAATAGTTTCTAAGTATATTTCAATTCCAAACACATTTTTTGAGATATGTCACTTAAGTATAGCAACGCCAATATAGGTTTTGTTCTTTGTATCGCAATATGAATATATCTATATATTAAACAGGTAATTACTAACATTAAATAACTGGATACTATGCGGCTAGACCGAAGTCATTTAAGCCATTACAATACTTACATCCTACCGAGTTCTAACCTTTCGAATTCTGGAATTCACCCCAAATGGCCTCTCTATCGCATCAAAGCTGCGGAAAAAGACACCATAAAGTACCGCTGAGGAGAAAAATCCTGAAGCGGGAAAAACCTGCCGCCAGAAGCCGAGTACATGCTAATGTTTCAGACTTTTTCTAAGCTCTATTTATTTCCTGGTGCGGACGTCAAGCATTCTCCCTCCAGTCCTTGGCTTCCTCAGCACCTGGAATCAAGCAGCGCCCCAGCAGATCGTCTGCACCAACGCCTCTGCACTTACTTTTGTGCCACCCACTCCTCTTTGCCCCTTATGTTCTTATTTAATTATTTTCAATTTCATTTTTTAAATTCATTTACTATTATTGATGTTATTTACTATTACTTAACAGTTGACTATGGCTTATGGCTTCTTTACTTTACAGTTTACTAAACTTAAACTATTTATTAAATTAATTATTGTTTGCTTAACTTATTTATTTCCTCTCAAGTCTAGGCTCGGCTCGTACTAACTCATTCGGTTTTCCCACTTCCTTATTTCTGTTTCTGTAATAGCCCGAACCTTTCGTAGAAATGTTCCTAATTCTTTCATTAAGTGAGATTTTTAACACCTAATGTTTTGGACGAGTGTTACGTTTCTAAGTTAGAAGTAGTAGTTTCCCATTCCCATACATTTTCCTCTCCATGCTTCGGTCGCACAGCAATTTCAAAGGATGAGGACCCAATCTTTTCTATCACCACAAAGCACACAGATGTCATTACCATTCACGTCTTTCAATCTACCACCGACCTTGAACCAAGCTTACCCCCTTCTATGTGTGTGAACGTAACTTTCGCAACGTCATACCAGACTCGTGTGAGTTTGTGCGACTAGCAAACGTTTCCCGGCCGTTGCTGCCTGATACCTTGCCTTTTAATATCCGCAAGTCGACGCCGTTCTATCCCACGTGATCCCCTACCCCCACGACTCCAACTTGTGAAACTTCTCCGAAACCTACGCGTTCAAGTAAAATTTTTAATTTTGTACGAGCAGTACCCTTGGTCGCTTGCCCTGTAACAGGGTGTATATATATATATATATATACACACATCGGTATGCCAAAGGCCGTGCTGAAGTACCGTCGATGAGAGCTCGCCCTTTCGAGGAGGATGTAATTTGGTATGTATCCACTTTTCCATATCTACATTTTCATTCCCTCAGTACATGCTTACCTCAAGAAAAATTGCACCATTTCTCGGCAGTACTACAATACTTTTTTTTTACAATAAGAGTTCGTAGCAGGTGGGGAAGTAAAATTTTACATCAAACAATTGATCGCTCACCTTCCTGTCTTTCGTTTGACAGGTACATTAGAGGAACATTTATTTTTGCAAGTGTACCGCTTTTTGGATCACTGATTTTAATGAAGCAAGTTGTCCATTTCTGGAACCCGATTGACATGAGCTATGGTAAGTGAGACAAAATTATAATGTTATAATTCAATTGTTTAATAAGTATAGTTACTAAAGCCCTTTATTAATGTCATTGCATAGATTTTTCCCACTCAGTCATGAAAACAGGTAATTTATTTGTTCATGATTACGTTTGAATGTTGTATAGCTTATCCTTTAGTACTGTTCTCTCACTGTAAGTCGACCGGTTTATGATGCCCAGCTCTTAGATTTATATCACTTCAGTTCCTCTGTCCGAGAGGTCCCAGGATTCGCGTTCGGGCGGTAGGAAGATTTTCGACACTAGTCAGGCTGAATTCACAATGATCCAAACGCACATGTCACATATCGACCGTACTCTCTTGTGATGTTTTATTATGTTATATGTATGAAATAATGGCATTAGGGTAATATTTTTAGGAAAAGCTGTTACAACAATGTATTTTGGGTATGTGAATTCCTACGTGTAATCGTTTAATGTCGTTCCAGGGTACCGAAACGTCATTGTATGTTTCGCGACCGATTTTGGTTCAATCATAATGGCTTATAGTTTGGCCGTCTTTGTGACGTCATTTTCAAAAACGACGCTGGTGATGTGCGCTCTCTTAGAAGAGCTCTCAGGGACGCTGGGCCGCATAGGACACGACCAGGGACCAGAGGAGGAGGATGTCACCTTCCACGAGCGCATGAAGAGAGAGCTCGCAGACGCCATTAGGAGACATCAGATGCTGCTGGAGTGAGTATTCTGGAGAATCTAAAGCGGGGATGGTCAGGTGTTTATCGGTGATGCTTGATGTGAAGCCTATTGATGATCCTACTGGTGATAGACGCACGCCTTTCTCCACCAGAGCACGCCGCGGACGTGTCAGAACGAGATTCGGGAAAGGAAACAATCACAACGACTTCCCACTTTTCGAAAAGAGACTGCGCTGTCAAAATCTGCAGTGACGTGCATTTAGTCAAAAGATATGAATCATTGATATATTCCAGAAAAAGTGGATGATCTCAAAAAATAAACTTATAAATGTGAAAAAATGTAATAACGAAGAATTTACTTATTTTTTTTAAAATTCTGTTATCGTATCTCAATGAAAAATGCAGAAATACGTTCACTATCGCGCCCTTGAAGCGAGGTTTAAATTTGTAATATTGATATTTCATTGGGCCATTCGTGATTTCTTGTCTCGTTCAGACAGCTGCCTTTAGATCACTGCTCCATATATTGTGACGTCATGGATACTCACAGCGACCACAGACACAGAGCTTTCATACGACAAATATATTTATTAACAAAGAAAACAAAACAAATATATACACTTAATAATCTACGTACACCCTAGCTCTGATAGACCTACTATCCCCTGATCGCGGGAGCGATTCAAAACCCGATTGAAGATGGTTTTGATTGTGGCATTCGCCACTCCTACTTTTGAAGCGCGCACAAAGCCTAGCTTCCGTGACCGGATGTCACGCTGGGACACAAAGTCAGTTCTGGCGCACCAACGACTGGTTTGCCTCGATCGCAGGAGCGATCTTATCCGATTGAGAATCGGCGTGAATCGTGGCACTCAACCACTCTTCACCTCGGAACACGCACACAGCATCGCTCCCCCGTGACCGCAGTCACTCAAGGACATAAAGTCCGCAGGCTTCGTCAACTAATGACTCCAGCCTCGCGAGCCTGGCTCGCATATGCACCGTCTTGGCGCCAAGTTTTGTGCACACGCACTAGATTCTCCCACTGTCTCCAGAACCCACCTACTGGCTCTGTACACTCTGTTATATAGGCGAGGCCCACGTGACCTACTACGTCACGCCACCGCCCCCGCTTGTTATAACAGCGAAGGGTTTCTATAAGCCGGAAGACGCCAAAGCCTTGTGTCTCCCGTTTCCGCGTTCATGGCTTTACGGAAAAACCCTTCTTCCTGTGGCGAGGCTAATCCTCTACCAAGCGTCCCCAAATAGATGCCACGAGGCACGCTGGCTAATACGTTACAATATGATATACAGTGAGCGAGGAGAGCTGAGTGTGAAGATAGTTTCGAATGATGCCAGGAGACACCAACCGTTGTTGAGGTGAGCACTCTATATCAGATCGGGCGTATTGAAGCAGATGCTGTCATGAGGGCACGGAGTGAGAGATTGCGTTGTCCAGGGCACCGTAGCGTCTGCGGGTGAAACAGATGTGAGACAATGTGAGGGAATTCGAGGGTATTAGAAGCTAAGGGAAAGGCAAGGGTATTAGGAGGTAGGGAAAGTGCAATCTTACCTTCGGCGCGGATGTGGCGGATACAAGCAAAGTAAACTAGATCTACATCCGCTGGCAACAGTTTTGAGCCTAAAAGCATATTCACTTGTTTATGGTGCTTATTGGGCTCTTCTATAAACCACGATACCTGTAGTAATAATTCACCAGTTTCAAGAAGTTTGATTTTAATAAATTATTACCATTTTTTCACAAAATATCCGGAATATGAAAAACTATGAATTTACCGTTAAATATATCAACATAGGAGAGACATGCCAAATAAAATTTGTCACATTCTAAAAGGGCAGCTTTTTAAACGTATGTGATCATTTTTCAAGTAACAATTAACACAAAATATGCATTTTCATATAAATTCGGGCTCTATTTATGACTTTATTAACAGATCTGTCTTTGAGGAACAGGTTTTTAAAGGGAAAAAATTCCTATATTTAATATAGTACTTGAAGTAAGACTCTGAAACAATGTTCACATTTGTAATTTTCGTAAATTGAGAGATCTCAACGAAACCGACACCTGCGCAATCTTTTAAGGGTAATTTTTGGCTGCCTTATTAAATTTTCAAAATACTGAAAGTGTAAAGTACTCCCAAAAATTAAAATATTCCGTTTCATAATCTCAGGGTTTTGATATCATCTATATTGATTAGGGAATATATATTTTGTTGAAGAAAATTGTCCGAACGGTTTAGTCTTTATCGTTGACCAAAAATAGGCAGGCGGACGGACGGACGGAAGGAACGAACGAAATGAGTTTTCGTAACAACTAATTTTGCGGTACCAAGGATACTGAAAACGAGTATTCTAACTGTATATGATAGAGGAAGTAATTTATACATATATGAACAAGATTTCACCACTTTTCGATACCAGTGCAGTTCAGTACCACATTCAGTTTATGTTGAAAATCGCCGATTTTTATCGCCATCTTTCAATACTTTCTCTTTCACCTTACGTACGTAGTAAGGTGAGAAGGTAAGAAGTTCATATCAGGTACAGATGGTAAAGTCTCGCCTTCATGCATAAGTAATATGTTCTGAAAAACACTTTCATGATGATGAATTGTTTCCTTAGTATCAGAGTAATATTGAGACAGTAGGACATCTAAAATGTATTATTAGTATTTTAAGATACTGAGAGAATGCAAAATGCCTTGTGGGGTTTTTCTACTCTACGCAATATAACAGGTAAAATATAAGGAATTATGTCGAGTTAGAAATTAAAATGAGACATTGGGGATGCGAGGCATTGGAAAAGGAAAATACATTATTCGTTAAACAAATTTTGTACAATTTAGAAACATTTTGGGAAACAAAATGTACAAAAATAGCATAAGACATTGTTCACATGACAAGAGGGGGCTAGATGCATGATTGCGGGGGCAACAAGAGCGAGTTGAGATAGTAACAATAAAAACAAGTGAACTTTAGCACAGATTGTAGGTGAAAAGGAATAATTTTTCTCTGAGTTAGAACTAAGATGGATTTGATAGACGGAGGAGTTACGGCTGTCAGAGCATTATGTAAAAGTATTTTGTTGTAGTTTGAGAGAAGTAGAAAATGGTAACGTGTTCACGATTAGTAGAGAATAGGAAAACAAGTTTGTTAAAAACCGATTAATGAGAACATAATAAAATTCGGGAGAAAATTATATCACAATTTGCTGCAATATGAACAGAATTAATTCAGTGTAGTAACGTGATACGCTCCAGAATGAAAATATGAAATAGTCGCTGAATTCGTCATAACGCCAAGTGTTCAGGCGGCGAAATATTCGAAGAGAAGTTGGGAGAGCATTGTTGATGGAAATGGCAATGGAACATCGCCTCTTCTATTACAGTTGTTTCTCTCAGACAAGAGTGTTCTGGAAAAGAGATGACACACAATTCACAAGGATTGTTACTTGGAGAAAGAATTAACGAGTATTGAAGAAGTTGTCACAGTTACCTCTGTCCAAACGAAAATTGACTCTTTCCTTACGAGAATTCGTGGCCTTTAGCTACGAGTTTCTTCTACATCCAGTGCCTGGCATACTCTGGGTCGAACCTTGAAGGCGTTCAAAACGCTTTTACTCAGCTTTCCGCATTAGCTTGTCGTAACAAGGCGAGCCGGCGTCTGCGATAGAAAACTCATTTCGACAATGCCAAACTTTAGCGGGAATTTTTACCCATCCAAGGAGCTGGTGCGATCTTTCGGTAACGCTCCGAACTAATAGAAAGAAGTTGATCATCGACTCCAAGGACTTTGCATGAAGAAATGAATATTTGGTCGGCAGTGAAGAAATTCGCGCGGCTTTTTGGAGAAAATTAAGACTCGGAAGCGCCAAGTTTAAAATGTATAATCTTTTCCTTTGAAACGCCTTCAAAGAACATCAAACGCCCTGTTAAAAAGACGAGGCGCCAAATTCGAAGTAATGCAATGTGTCAACACCAAGTGTGCCGTAATATCTCCGTAAATTAAAGTATAGACAATAAGTTAAAAGACTTTATAAACAATCTAGCTAATCCAAGACATGTTTAATTTATAACATAATTTTAAGATAGATAGAAAATTATCATTTTCCAAATAGACAGTGGATGGCTATCAAATTTAGATAAAATTAAAGAAAGAATAAATGGATTTTTTGTGAAACTATAAAAATGAAAAAATATCAGATAAAATTAATTTTGCAGTCGACTTTTCACGTCACTTACAATTTTAGACAAATTACCAACCCCTTTATGTTAGAATTAGTAGAAGAAATCGGTAATGAAACCTTTCCTATGCAATCAACCTTTAACGTCCGATATTTGTATGAGCGGCGATTTTCAGCCCACGAAAAGAAAACGAAGATACCCTGAGATAGTGTTAGTGTGTCAGCGCCCAAAACTGAATAAAGTTAGAGCTAGCCACTCCAATCAATTAAATAAAGTGAATAAAGTTGAGTAATAATAATAGGGGTATTAATGGGAGTGTCACAATTTGTTATAGGAACATCACATATGATAAGGACTCATTTTAAACGTATATTTGTTTACAGGATTCTGAGAAATACAGGAGAATTTTATAATTCTTCTTTCTTCTTTATGTTTATCATCGCTGCAGTAGAAATATGCTGCGCTATGTACGTATTTTTAAGGGTAAGGACTATGATACAATATTATGACTAAATTATTATACAAAAAGTATCTATAACAATGTACACTCAAACTTATCTAGTATATTGTTTTCAAGTAATGAAAATTATTTTTCAATAAAGCATTTTTTAAATTAAATCATTCATTTTGTTTATTCTGTAAATATGAGTGTATGTATGACAGTGTAAGAGATTAGGTGTCTCAACTCCCAGAATAAAACTGACTATTTTTGAGGATATTTCTGTTACAGAGCGCTGTGATGATTTGAGTATTTTCTCACAAAATGGCGAGCGCTGTGAATGATTTCAATATTTTTGCACATATACAAAGACTTAAAGATATGTCGCCGCCACTGACTTCTAGAGCCCTTAACACAGACCTGCACAACGTCTACTCCTTAAGACCGCGAGACCGGCGAAAGAAGACGTAGGGGCGAGAAGGAAGCTCTGCGGGGAAGGAACAAGCTTGACCGGGGTTGACGCGTCGTATAGTTTGAATGTGTGGGCGTCTAATGAATTGATCCATACTATAAACGTATTTGCTCTCTTATTTAAACGGGATATTGACCATGGTTTTTGTAGCTACAAGGGCCATATTTCACTGTTTACGTTCTTCTGCACTGCCATATTCAATTAGACATTGTTAATGAAAAAATGGTTTATCATCATAAAACAAAAAAATATTACAATTTTGTGTTTAGCACCACTCTAAATCTACGATTGTACAGTAGCAATGCCAATTACATTATCAGCCTTACAAGCAATTATACTTGGTATCTAAATCAAATATGTCTAACTCGTTTTGGGTTCATACTTCACATTGTCATACACCAACAACTAACATTTACAAACTAAAAGGTAATAATACTTTAACTTTATATAACAGTCCGTCATTCTCACAAATGCTCTTTCAATTTATACGCTACGGTTGGAATTGCGAATTCTCATTGACGGACCCCATTCCTTAAAAAAGGTCTAATCCCCACTCTCCTACGCGGCCCGGGTTTGCTCTCAAGTTGCACGCGGGCGGCTGCCGAGGTCAGTCAAAGTGCAAAATGCTGTGTAGGTCTGCCTTAAGAATAACATGCACTATTACTATGAAGTACACTACACCATTAAAACCGTTAGAATATTAGAATCTGTAGCAACTATTAATCGCTAATAACTAAAACCAAAATCCTGCCACCTAATTACTCGGGCTTCTTCCTGCGCTTGCAATCAGAGGGACACCGTCTGGGCCGCCACTATAAGCATGCGTGAAAATGTATGCCTGTTTCACCCGGTAGGTCAGTCAAAAAGGCGGCTAATTAAGTTTTCATGTCATGTGAGTATCTCTCGGGGGAGTCGAAAGAGTAGAGTATCACACAATTCTCTTCTGGTCCCACGCCCGAATCTCCTCGCGCCGCCTCAAGCTCGTGTGGCTTCACCCATACTCGCCCGACGACCTGCCACGCCTGTTGCTGCCGGAAAGCGTTTCTTTCTAACGTCCCCCAACCTGCCCATGACAGCAGCGTGCGGGGAGCGGGATGCGAGAAACACAGCCGCCCCCGACGACGAGACCGACTTCTGTTTCGATAACTATGCGGAGGCCAAGTGGCTGGATGTAGCGCTGGACAAGGATCCCCTCCCCAATCCAGTGCAGCCCAGCGCCCCTGCCTACGAGTCAGAAGTGGCCCCAAAGACCACGAAACGAGAGTGACGTGGAAACGAGAGTGACATTATTGCAGTCAACTGGAACTTCAACAGCACATACGTTCTTGCATTATTTCTACATTTCCAATTGTCAAAAATTTAGAGTTCAACGAAAACAATAAAGGCCCTCGCCATTATTTTAAGCATCGCTTCTCAAAAAAATTGAAGACAAAATATGGACCGAATTTATCATTTTTGAGCTTAAATCAAAGTAAAGCAAGTCTCAGTTCACTTCCCTTATTCAATGCCGTTTTGTTATCAAATTATTTATTTTTTGTCGTGAGAACACGTAGTGGGAGCATATTTCATGCAGTCAGCGCTAACCTGAAATTGACTAAAAAATGGCCGCTCGGCGTTTAATTTGCTGCAAAGGTGGTGTTGCTTCGGCCACTTTGTTTCTTGTTGACGTTCACACATCTTCTCTCTTACACAGTTGTACGAAGTATGTTTCTATGTATGTATGTAGGTAGATAGCTATAGTTTGGTGCATCAAAATAATTAAAATAATTTTCATTCATTTAGGTACCAATGGATGCGGTATACATTGCTATTTTCTTATTTTTAATAATTCAAGAGCTGCTTCAGTTGAGCTTTTATTGTTGGTTAGGGGATAAAATCTCTGAAAATGTAAGTATCAAACAATTTCATATTCCCTTTGTAATTCACAACTCTCCTCTGTATTTTTACTCTAAATTCCGAACACTTCTTTAAATTTAATTTCGTTCTCGTTCTAAAATTCTCTACTAGAATAATTTCCAAACCTTGAAAACGTGGGTAAACCTTTTTGTCTTGGTGGGTGTATGTAGTCCTTGCTTCATGAAGGTCACTGATTTGAAAAAGAATATTATTCTTTATTTTCTCTCCTTTTTATTAAAGAAAGAAATAATTTATCTGCCATGAGCGATGGAATGATAGTTCTATCTATACTGTTCGTCACTATAGTTCCAAGAAGAGCTAAAGGGTTATCGAGGTAATATGATTTTTACTACGGAAATCAGTTCACAATTATATTTCTTTTAACGACTATTTATTTAATAATGGATACATACATTACATATCTTAACGGGCGCGAATTCCGCGGGTAAGCCAGTATGGCCGACCGCTTTGCTGGGTATGTAAAGTGAATGGGCAGTTTTTAGTGTGCAAACTTTGCCGCAGGTATGCGTCAGACGCTCACATCCTATTGTAGTTATTCACGCAAATGTGAATAACAGGATTTATGAAGTACAGAAGGCTGGAAATAAGCGAGTTAATTTCGTAATAAAAGAAAAGCCTCGTTTCATTTGATTCTCACAGTCAAATCTTACCCTGTGGTGACCGTAAGAGAATCAAAAATCAGTTTTCGTTTACAAATGTGAAGACTCATTTTGCGGTGGTTTCTTCACGCAAAACGCAATTTCCTAGATACACATACATGACTTAGAACTGTATTACAGTATCTGGAGTCAAGTCTAAGCAAGGATGTTCCCTCCACTCCACGAGAATAATACTGCATCTCATGACTCTTGACTACTCCCAGATCTATCCCTCACAGATTCATACACCCCCCCCCAATTATCTGTAATCAAAATTAATGGCCAGTTCAAAGGTACCATATGGAAAATCACTGTTGCAACCAATGCGACTTGGCCCAGTTTCATGATTCATTCAGCTGGTAAACTGAAATCAACCCCTACACGAGTTTCTCAGAAGCAAAAATTCACATAGAAAATCTCATCCAGAGAACGCTCTGAGCTTCGAAAATACTTCAATGGAAAATGTAGGTTCCATTTAATTTACAATGATTGTGATTGTGCAGGCGAACGCCGTGGGTACGGCAGCATATGACAGCGGCTGGCCCAATGGAAGCATCTCCGTCCAGCGCTCTATCTTGTTGACGCTGGGTCAAGGCCAAAGAGGCTTCATGCTCACCGCCAGCTTCATTCCGGTCAACTTGGTCACCCTGCAGCAGGTACGTCCTCGCCATCCCCCTCAACGCGCAACTCCCTCAACACACAACCTCAGCTCTGACACATTTGAACACACAACGTCCTTCATTCAACCACAACGTGAGGGGCCTTCTCCAACTAGTACTTTGGGAGGGCTACATAGATTTGATGTTCTCTGCAGGCTTCATTCCAGACACCAGCTTTCTCTAAGCATAATCATTCTCTTACTCCTCCTCCTCCTAAACGCCTAACCCTCTCATCACCCCATTTTCAGCCCTCACCCATTTGAACAACTAACCTCCACCACTGAACCCCAGGGAGTGCAACATTATCCTGTTTATGCTGCGACAAGCCTGAGGGCTGACTCTCTCCACGGGCATGACCTTCACCCTGCAGTTGTACGTGCTAGCAGCTCCCACCTAAACACTATACCCTCTCAATACTCAATTCCATATCTCATTCATCTGAACACCACACATCCTTAACGCAAACTCAGTGCGCGGAGACGTCTGCTGAGACTGATCTAGGTACAAAGAGGTTTCGTGGTGGTCTCTGCTGACTTTATCCCAGTCACACTGCTCACTCTACAGGAGGTATTTCTTCCTCCTCACTCGATCACTCAATCCCCTCAACAGTTTGCCTTTCCTACACAACCTACTTTCGTACTCAAGTGCAGCTCCAATTTAGCATCTCAACTGCCAAACTCCTTCACTCAACCTCATCTCCACACTCACCCTGATCCGCTTACACAACTACCTCCACATTCGACCTTTGTTTCCGAGCCCTCTCCTTATTGCGTTGAAGAGCTCGAAAATAGAAGGATTTGGATTGGCATTCAGCACATCGCAGGCTTCATTTCAGCAGGCGCCCTCTGCAGGCGCGCTCCTGACTTTCCCCGTATCGCATATGTAGTTATTTATGACACATCTCGTGTACGCATTTATAATATTTCGCTGCGGATGGTGTACAATGAGAGCCTTTCTGTGCTGCTCAGATCCTCAACGCCGCAGGCTCCTACATGATGGTGCTGCTAGCGGTGAGCGAGAGCGACAGTTCCAACGCTGATTCTGATATTTTAGCAGGTTGGCAACGCCATTTACTATTCTTGTTTTCTCCTCATTTACATTATTGTAATTTGTATTGACTTGGAAATATTTTTAAAATGTTTATACTTTGTATGTATATTATTAGTATTTTATTTGATTATGTTGCAGCTGTGGAGAACATCTTGCCCTAGTATTGATAATCGCGTAATAATTATCACTCTAGATAACATAGGGTATTTCCTAAATGAAATTGCAGAACAATGAGAATATTGTAGAAATATGCAAGTGGATGTTGCTTTTAGATACAAACATTCATTAACATTATTTAATATGGTAGTGACATTTCTCACGCTGGCTCTCAAACCTCATAGGTAGGAAAACATAAGACTGTTTATATAGAGTTACGGTGAGTCGTAGATTATTGCACTAGAATCGTTTAAGTTATATAAGATTCAAACGAACCTTATAAACTATTATGATAACTACCGTTAAGTCCATTGATTTTTTTAAATACTTTCTTTTCATCAGGGCTGTCTTTGACATTGACAGTGAATGCATTTTCGTAGTACAATTTCTTCACATCAGCGGAACCATTGCATACTCACAAAAATACCGAGTGATTTTTTCTTCTTCGAGCGATATAAAAATTCGCCTTAAAACTCTTCAGAAAACGCATACTATATCACATACTACTCAGTGTCTCACATTGTATTTATTAGGTGAGGTATCAAACACTGCACATGTCCCTCCATATGATCAGTTGGTGTGTAATGTAAACGTGGCATAAAATAATTCCACGATTCTGTATAACCTTTCACAAAGCACTGTGAGAGGAAAGATGCCAGACATTGTTTATCACCCAGTAAATTCACTTGTTTTATCGTCTAATATGTCATTTATGTGTGATGTTTTAAGCAGTTTATAAATGAGTGAAGGAGGGTCGGTCAGAAAGCAATGTCCCACGTTTGTTTTCTCCAGAAATATTATTCGAAGAACCTAACAATTGTACATATTATTATTACATTGTTCTTCTACTTGTTCTATTTTCCCAAACAATTTCCATGGTCTTATACAGTCTTGAGCGAACGTGAAACAAGGGCGAGCATGCCTTGCCGAGACCAAATCTTTTCCTGACGGCGTAGCCGTTCGCGAACCACACTGGTGTCATCAAATTTTCTTCCGCGAATATCGTTTTTCATTGGCCTAAAGAGATGAAAATCAAAGGGGTCAATATACGAACTATATGGTGGATGGGTAAGCATAACCTATTTTGTCAGTGCTTCTCAACGACGACCTCAATTACAGCACGCTGTTTGTGCCGCACGTCGTCTACAGTCACCGGTTTAACAGTTCATTAAGGAACTGCCATCTGTAAGAGAGAGACTTGAAACTTCATCCACTAACGCTGAGAAAACAAACCTTTGAAAGTTTACTTTCTGACCAATCCTCATAGTAGTTTATGGTATATGAACGTTAATTCTAATAAACTTATGTGTTTGTATTTATCTTCCGCTTTTGCCGAGATTCCATTGTCATCTCATCCCATTTCTTTCCTTCAATTCAAATACCTGTTAGGAAACACCAACTGACTTACAAAGTGATTTAGTGACACAGAATGGTCCTTCACAACCATCCACTGGATTTATACATCTAAGCACGTTCCTGAAGAAAGGAATTGTTCACAATTGATGGTGGTCTCAAATGACGGTTACAATGGCCTCCTGGCACAAGACTGATTCAAAATGAGGCACTAGTATGTGCACTAACGAATGCACTCGGAATTTTCAGCGAAAACAAAATAAAACACTAGTTGAAAGTACAACCAGGCAAAGTCGTTAAGAATTTCAACGAATATTCTCACGTTTCCCAATCAACGAATACATTACATTAGAGAAGACGCACGGCGCTAAGCATAAACCCACTTTTCCGGATCTTCTGTACAGCACCGGCTTAGCGACTTTAGACGGACTCGCCGCCTTAACACATTCACTCCATAGAAATCTCTCCCTCGGAACTTTCTCATATACGTAATCTTTATTTTGAGTGTCACTGCGAACCAGTCAGAGACCTCCTCACGTCATCTGGCAAAGTACGGCATCTGTTAAATATGATAAAAAAGAAAGGGCAAAATCAAAGCTTAAGGGTGAGCGAACCACTAAGTAACCTTCCTAACACCACAAGCCACATTGACGTTATCTGTCAACCGTGATAACAAAGGAGGGACAAAACGAAAGCAGGAGGGTGCAGGGTAAAAAATTCAGAAGATCCTATCTTAAATTTTTAACAACCCTTCCGCTTTGAAGGTAAAATGAGTTAAAAATATTCAAAGTGGCAATTTTGATTATCACCAGCCATAAGAAATACGCACCCAACAACGTAACGCACAAGCTTACTTGAGCTTTTCGTCAATCGACGCTGAATCGACCTCGTAGGCAGGCTAGGTGCAAAGATGTGTTATTGGCCGTGGGAAGGTCAATTCACATTAAATCACAACACGTACGAGTTTATGTGGCCCTGCCACGGACGCAACATTTATTCCCACACTTCAGTTTCAAGGGGGGAGGCAAGTTTAGTCCACGCTGACCTGGATGGTCAAAGTATCTAAGAGCTTGTACTGACTCAACGCTTTGGTCTGAAAGGTCGCGGGTTCGTGTCTCGCCTTGAGCATGGTTGTTTGTCCCTTGTCTCTCGTGTATGTATTGTCGTGGATGGCCTCGCGTTCTGCTGAGCGGCCGGCTCAGAGGAACCTGCAAGTAAATTGGTGCGTAATGTATTGTCGAATATGCGTCCCATCAGGTAGTAAAAAGTAAACGGTCGTAGTGTGTTTAAAAGCCATAAAAGATTAGTTAATGCATCTTGTTGATTTTCAAATTCTCGCGGATAAGGTGTCATTTCGTGCTCTAATGTGGCGATTTAAGACAGTTCGAAGATCATAATTGCAAAAATTTTGTTTTTTAAAAAAAAATGTTTTAAACTATTTTTTGTAAAATTTATTCATACCCGAATCAACAGCGTTTTTATTAGTGACTAGTCTATAATGTTACAATACAAGAGTATTCATTGCGTAGTTTCATATTGTTTACAGTTTTACATTTTTGTGCAACGCATAGCTATTAAAGTTTTCATTAAATATTGCAGTAGTTGTTGAAAATATGTCAGAATATGTGATGATAATATACAGTGTCCATTCAAAAACCGAATTACAATTTGTTAAAGACATTTATTTAAAGGATTTTAATTTTTTTCATGAATAATGCTTGCATGAAGCAATGCGTCAATATTAAAATCCTGTAATTTAATTGGTGGGATTGGTTTTATATGTAGGACATTCCTGAATAATGCACAATGTTCATATATTGCATATTGGGGGAGTGTTCTTATTTAATAGATGAAGGTGACTTAGTCTGAGCTACAAATTATTTTATTTATTACATTAGTAGACTATAAATTTCATACCATAATTAATAAAAATAAAATTAAATGCTCACCTCTATATTGCAAAACATCCTTGTATTCCACTAAGACCAGCAAATGGAAATGGAGAAAACTGGAAACTGTTGCGATCGAGTCCGCTAAAACAAAATAACTTGAAATGTGAAACACACAAGCCACACACATGAACGCACAGAACACTAAAGGAACGGCATCCTTCCGCCAAGTGGAAATCGCATGCAGGCTGGATGTGACGTTTCAAAAACAAGCAAAAACCACCAGACAATAATTGCTTAATATTATTTCAACTAGCACTCCAAGTAGCCAGGCAGTGTGTTGCTAATTCCTTTTCACGCCTGTTGTTTGAACGGTGCTGAGTTCTCTGGAAACTCTGGTCGATAGTTTTCCGTAGTTTCTTCGATCAATACGCGAATGCCGGAGCAGTACCTTAACAAATGAGTCACGTACCGCACGCGCTTTCCTACCTCTTCCTTGCCCTATCTTCACCCTTTACACACACACACACACACACACACACACACACACACACTTACACTAACACGCACTACACATGCTCACATGTCCCTTGTCCATGGGAGACCGGTCGGGAGCTTAGAGCATGTACCGTCTGGATTGGTGCCCCGCTGGTAGGAGAAACTTTGTTGGGGAAGATGACCATCACCTCTCGACAAAATAACACGAACTACACTTAAGGAACTAATGCCTTCAGTAGTTGATACGCCCGGAAACACTAACAACCAACCCACGAACCTAACGGGAACGATTCAAACGGGCGAGCCGAGGGCTTATTTTCCGAGGTGATACCCAACGAAAATTCATTCAGAGATCACTAGGAATCATTGCAGAGCCCACTCTAACCCGTGGTGGCGAGCACATCGCACTCCTCAGCTCCTCACCACAAGCTCAGTTGTTTGTTACCTGATACGGTTCTCTAAGTTACGTTAGTTAGAGTGAATTTAAGACAGTGCAGTCACTTCGTGAAGTGACAAAGTGAAATGTTATTTCAATTAACAGTTGCAGCCGTAAACACAATTAGCAACCTAGAAACATCACCCATGAGTAACCTAGGCTACACCATCGCCGGCGCATGCAGGTGGTCTACAATCTCGACAGCGCCACGGACGCGTCTTCCCTCTTCCCATCTGCACAGCTATGGGGAACATGCGACAAGCCAGAATGTCCAGTACTAACCAACCCGAACAAACCGAGTTCCTACAGCAAAGGACAGGAACCTCGTTCCACGATAACTGTATTTCTAAGGTCAGTAACCCCGGCGAGCAAATGTCGCCACTCAGGCACATCCAGATTAAACCTCCTTCATGACCCTGGCATAAACTCTAACTGCAGAGGAAGTGGTCACAATGACAGCGATTCGGATTCGAGTTCCCAACCAATACAAAATCCACTAGCCGTAATTAGATCCATACTCAGCGCCAGTGAGTAACCTATTCGCCTCCCTAGAAAAACTAACCGGCAACGAAAACAGATTCAGCTACGTAAATGAATGTGTTTTAAAGAATCATGAAAACATAAGAATACCATCTATGTAAACAATGTACCAAACATATCCAAGCTCAGCAGAGAAGTTAAAATGCAATTAATAAATCATAACATAAATTTCTGGTAAACGTATGGAAAGATGAAGATTTTTGAAAACGACAGAGAACTTTTTGTTCGCTGGATCTTTGTAGATGTGAAATTGTCTTTTTTTATCTATTAAATATTTGATGGCGTTTCTAAAGTTTGCTATTGTTTTAAACATTAGTTTAAAATCATTAACGATCTAAAAATTTAATTAATCGTACCAACACACTATCCACTAGACCCAAATAGGCATCCTGATAGACTAGATGTCGCAAATAACCAATACACAATTTTTCACTTATCTCCTAATTTCAAACTAAATTCAGAGCACCTACCAGTCGTTATCTCAACACATCAAACACCTACCCCACACATTCCCACCTATGCTCTGCACATATAAAACATCAACTGGAATAAATTTAAAAATATTATAAATAATCAAACCAAAATTTAAAACATTAAAAATTGAACAAGCAATAACGCAACTAAATAATATGATTATTAGCACAATTAAATCACTAAATAAGAACCAATCTCTTAATAGCAAAAGAATCACGAATGTCAAACTGCCAAAACCAATTTTGGATATAATAAGCACCCAAAATAAAACAAGGCGACTTTGGTGTATCACTAGATTACCACAATTAAAAAAATAATTTGATTTCTTAAATGCAATAACCAAAAACGCAATAACTGTCAACAATCATCCAAACTATTATCTACTTCAATCCCTTAATACAACAAATAATGGCAATGTTCTAAACATAATTTAAAAAAGAAAACGCAATTCTGGCTATTGATCATTCAATCAGGAAAAAAGTTCGCACCTATTGACAAAGCAGAAGCACTGGCCAATCATTTTGAGCAAACAATAACTTTTAATATTACCCCACTACACCAGATCATAATAATATTATACACCTGGCAACATCCCCTAAATACAATGTTCCACATGAAATTAAGTTCATCTCCCCCATCAAAGTTAAAACTATTATAAACAAACTCCCATTCAGAAAAGCCCCACGATAAAATAAGCAACATAATATTCAAAAAAACACCTAATCACACGATAGCTTATCTAAATTAAATATATAATTTTATAATCAAAACAGGTTACTGCCCAATTATACGGAAGAATTGCAATATAATTTCTGTACAAAAGCCAAACAAAAATCGATTCATCGTAGAAAACTATAGACCAATTAGCCTTTTCCCACCATTTTCAAAAATTCTAGAAAAACTAATACTCAAAAGAAAATGCCCCTTTGAATAAAACCCAATCTATACCCATGCACCAATTTGGATTCGCCAGCAAAGTATCTACTTCCCATCAACTGCTCAAACTCTCCGAACTCACCCATACAGCTTTCCAAGACAAAAAACACACAATAGTCACATTCATTGACATATCAAAAACATTTAACAGAGTAGGGCAATCAGGGCTGATATATTAACTCCAATCAAAAGGGATACCGAAATACGTAATAAATAGCATTAAAACCTTCATCACAGAACATTCATGGTATCAGTTCGAAACCACATCCTTAATCCGTGCAAAATAATAGAAGAACTGCCTCAAGGATCCCACCATCGCCTAGTCTTTTCAATCTTCATACATCAGACATACTCACTACATCAGACACAAACCACAATTCGCTGACGACACAGTGATCTTTAAGTTCAGCTATTCAATCAAACTCATTAGAAAAAAATCCAACATGATTTAAATAAAATAGAAGAGTGGTCCTTTAAATGGAAAATAAAACTTAACCCGACCAAATCAGCCACAAAAATCTTTTCACTCAGGCCATTTCCCCCTGCCCCATTTCATATAAATAGGAACACAATCCCATGGATCCCACAAAACCAAAGTATGAAATGTCTTGGACTAAATTTCACACCAAGAAAGCTCATATAACCAAAAAGCTACAACACGCTAAAATAAAATCAACCCAACTAAAGCCCTTAGTGAAAAACAAAAGCAAACTTTCATTGAACAATGTAATAGCCTAATATAAAAAATAATTAGACCGCTTATAATCTATGTGGATTTGAATCAATGCCTCGCAAACTAATATAAACCAACTTCAAGTGATGCAAAACAAACTCCTTCGAATAACAACAAATGCTCCCTAGTTCGTATCAAACAGGCAACTCTACAAAGAACTCACCCTACCATCACATATCACACCTTTCTAATAACTTCAATTCAAATATAAACTCAATAGCCCAAGCCACCCACTATAACGTAGCACCAATCAACTATTTTCCAAGCCGTATTAAAAACATATTTCCTTTAGCATTCCTAAATAGTTTTTAACACAAAAACTACAATAGTAGGTGCTCTATGAGTTCCCTATATCAATTTATAGATAGTATAGTTAAACGTAAGTAAGAATAAGAATAGTTATGCGTCAACAAAATACATATGAAGAAGTAAACTATGTAAACATCAACAAAAATTAAATAAATTTAAAAAAAGAAATCATTACTTGCGAATCTACGAATCTGCCATACACATAGGGGAGAGGGGGACTAGGACAAATGTAATTATTCCTTGGGTAACACACGTAGTGTGTTAAAATTATTTCTTAGATGTTTGCCACACAGTCCTCTTTAAGCCAACTAACTTTGGGTATGTCAATGAACTCAAACACGTTAATTAATTTATAGTAATATCAATAGATCACAATTTATTCACTTTAGGAGTGAATTAACTTTCAAATAAATGATTTATTAAAATAATACAGTATTGACTTACGAATTGCACTGGTACTCTTGTCCTTGAGATTTATCTTAAATGTCTCTGTTGTTTGGTTGCAAAATAAAGGTAAAGTACGAACGTATTTGTATTCTCTAAACAGCTTGTGTGATCACAGCATGCAAAAACCCTCTCTTCTACTTTTTTAGTCACAAAACTCAAATCGATAGGATCCCATATGTTTCCTTTACACATTATCCAACAATTGTTTGCTTGGAAGCGGTTATTTTATAGTAAAAGGCAGAATTAAATCTCCACAGAATTGTGCTCTACTTTTTTTTTCGAACACAAAATTTCGGACAACAATACTCGGCAGGGTGAGTTCTTCACTCACTTCTTTCGCACACTGCCATTTACGACGCAAATTTGCATTGCAAGTTTCAACTTGACATAAAATCGAATTCCTGTCATTATTAGTACTTGAAATGAAACACACGAGGAGCAACAGACCGTTGAATTACTTGAATTCTGCGTAAAGTCTAGTGAAATTTGAAAGTTAGAGCTGTGCTTACCATTCGATCTTCGATTCTCGTTGTATAATCGAATCAAAATCGTTTCCCTTGAAAACAAATTCCATGGAAATTGGTTTCCTGACTTTTACATTACTATCTCATTATGATTCTCTATTAACATAATTAATGAGAAAAAGAAATTTTGGAGGGGAAAATGCGTAATTTTGTCTTCGATTTACCTAAAAATCTTTCATTGAAAATGGATCAATACGACACTCCAGAACACAAAGAGAATATTAATCTTAATCTGATGAGAGACTGGGTTTGCTACGGGTACAAGTTTTTTTAATGAATCATAAGAAACAAAATTTCAGAGTTATTACCTACAAAGGACATTTTAGATGATTTGAGATTGGGTTTGGTTAATGAAGATGAATTTTAAAAAGTATATATTAAATGAAACCACTATTTTCGAGTAACATTTTTCGTGACTTCAACCGAAATAACGAATATATCACTTCAGACGCTTGTGGTGAGTACTAGCGCTTTCTGGCCTTCCCAGAGTATTAAAGAGAAAAATGCTTGAAAACGTATTTCCACTAAACAAAAACCTATTTCAAGTAAACAAATGATAGCATTATAGATATTAGTAGTGTTCGAACATGATGTAGGTTTTGGCGTAAAATTTTAGGCGGTTATGCAACATGAAAATGAATCTATGCAAATGATGTACATGTAATATCCATATACGAACTGCTAGGTTTGTACAATTTTAGGTAACGGAATGTGCCTCAAATATATTATTAATTTGATAGAAATAGTTACATATATATATATATATATGTAATAATGAATCCTGAGGTACGGTACCGGAATGCCGTTCCGCCAGAAATCAAGCGCTGCATTTTCATGTATGTGTATATACAATATTAAATTTAAATTTTAGGGCGCTCGAGCAATTTAGTGCCACATGCGCGATTGCGAGGTGGTATTTTTGCCGACGACGACCAAACTTCCCTTTTCTCAATGTTACAGCTTCTCTCGATCGTCAGTCGTGAGGAATTTGTGAAATAACATTAACTGGGCGTTGTAGTAGATTAAAAAGTTATTGAAACAATTTTAATTACTACTTTTGGCTTCACAAAATAGAATTTATTGAAACAATTTTAATATTTTACTTTGGCTTCACAAAGCACTGATGACAAATACGTGCAATATAATAATGATATAATTAAAATCTAATGAAGTTGGAAGGTAAAAAAGTAATAAGCAAGATGCAACAAGTAAGGAGTGGGAGAGATAATGTTTAGGTACCTAAATATATTATAATTAAACGAGAATAGTATGTAATAGGAATCTAGACTACTGAAATCATCTTCTCATTAGACTATGAATAACAAACTTATTTAATTTACCAATAGATAGCATATGAGGGTTATTATGAGATTTATATTACAAATATATATGAAAAATATACTTACACATTCATCACACACGCAAAAATACTGGAAAAGTTGCGATCGCATGGCGGTGTTTATGCCACGTAGAGCGAAGTCTGATAAGGTTGGTCACTTTTGCGCGTATTTGGCGACAATATGAGTGGGTCTTTGGAGAAGAAGTTCGCTGTCCTGTGTCTCAATAGGTAACAAGTGAACACCTGGCTTCACATCATGCTGCTTTTATGCCGCCAGTGCGATCGCTTTAACGTTAAACTATAGAAGTAATAGTAATATTACTACTACTAATAATAATGATAATGATGATGATAATAATAATAACACCGATAATGCCTTCGCTTGGCGCTGGGCGACCACCGAAAAGTAATTTTCTAGAAACATAATAATTAATACTTATATTTCTGTCCGAATTGGTCGATACTGCTACACAATTTCTATGGATTTATAAACAAACATTACTAATACTGTTTTTTATTTCTTCGCCGGGTTCAGGAATTTATATTTTGAAGTAAATGCGAGAAGCCGTTCCATACAGGAATCGGGTTGTTGTCATTAATATTCTGAAGATAAGATGCTTGGTTTGGTGTTAGTGGTAACCATAATTTCTTACTTAACAATCGAAAGAAAACAAAGTTTCAGAATTGAATGGGTAAAAACCGGAACGGTATATATGACATTTTATAAATTCTGAGATAAACGTTATTATATTATGCTATATTTCAGTTGCAATGTAATTTCGCAGTTTTAATGAATATTGAAATGCTGTGTTATTTTTAATGAAACAAAGCATCACGACTTTACGGTAATATTAAATGAAATGAACACGTTTTCTCAGAATTTATAAAATGTCAATTACATCATTTGAGATTTTGGGGTTTTCATCCACTCAATTTTAATATTGCGACCGCAATGATCGGTGCCACTCTATTTATTTTCTAATTTTATCTTTGTAACTTAATTCAACAACTTCACCTAAGATGCTAACACATATACTGGACAATAACAGAAAATACATACGAAATATTTATACCCTTTGATATAACAACTTTAATGCACATTCACACTTATTTACACTAATTCAAAAGAATACAATCATTTATACAATCAGCAGTACTCACTCCATTGACCACCAGAAAATACCACTTCAAATTAATTTCAATATCCATATTGTGATTGTGATTACTCTCGTAATCACAAGGGTAATTAAATAGGAATAATACATTTACGTAATTATAAATATGGACGAGAGCAGCAATGGTGGGTATAGAAAAGAAACCGAGATGGGCATTATTTGGGAAACAATACGAGAAAAGTACAACAGAATTGATTGTGGGGAAAATACATAATATGTTAACAAATAATGCAGTGAAAGTACATGTGAGCAAATTCCGTGGCTCACAAAATAAATAAGTTAAGGAGTTATTACGATCAGAGCACCAAAACATAAACAGATAATATGTTTTAATATGTGTGACCAATGAGGACTTGGATCGTGTGAGAAGAATGGAAGAATTGGCGTGCGAGAAACGAAGAAGAGACATGTTTGAGTATAATTTCGCGCAGATGAGAGACATAAAGAGTGCGCGAGATGCGAAAACGGGGAAGACCATGTTCGGACACGGTGTGAGTCACAGTTAGGAGGGAAAGCTATATAGTTACAGGAAGAATTAGACTGAAGAGTTCGTTTGCAAAGACGATGTTTTAAGAAGTAAATGCACGGTTATGGAGGAAACATAATTGTGTGAAAAATGCATGGGAATGGACTGAATTCTTTTGGAAATGGAGGCTGAATGGAGACTCGATGACGGTGAAGATTGCGTTGAATCTCCGAAAGGAAAGTTGCAAAACGGGTACATTTATTTTTATTTGTATTTCCTATTGTAGGTAGACCAAGTTTTGTGTTAAAGTAAAATTTCTAAATTAATGATTACGAGGGAATTTGGCCACGAACGCAAAGAAAGAGGGATTTGTACCGAGTGTTAGATAATGATAATTGGAGAATTAATGAGAGGACATATGTTTATGAAAATTGTTATTGTTGTTGTTTCCAATAGAATATTTAAATGAATATATATGCTTACAGATTAATACAGATAGGGAGTTGCCAATCATACCTGAAAAGGAAATTGAATAACTACTTTACGTAAATATGTCGCTGCCGCATAGATGGCCTATCAGACTCACACATATACAAAATGTTATCTTGACCGGGCGATCTTGGGTAACTTTCGGGTGAAATGTGGATTTTAGGAATAGTAAATTCAATAGAATAATTAAATAAATACCAAGAACGGTTCCCAGTCAGAATACTCATCTTTCTCTTCTGCACTTCCATACAAGTCGACACTTTTACTAAAAAAACACATTAGCGACCGGCAATCAGAAACCTAGCCTCAAACGTCCGTATATATGCTATCTACAATTATAGTCTCTTTACACTGCACATTAACAAGAAAACTAAAACATCTACTATGACTATCGTCTGTCTACTGATGCAGAATATTTCCCCTTTTATCATTCATTTTAATAATACTGCCATATCACTGATCAAACACAATGTTTTGAGGCTTTTATTTACATTTTACCAGTTCTATTCCCTTATCCCCTACACACCCAGGTATGTACTTACCTCCACTGGCAGATTTGTATCCCTCTCGAAGTTCCAAATACATGCCCTAAGTGGTACAAACACTCACCAAAACCGGTGACGTGTGTTGGACTCTACTCAATATTGTACGCCCAACAAATTCAAACGTATCACACGATAGTGGCAAACAAACCGGATATTTTTATAAAAGATTTGGAGAAAAAGCATGTCTACTAGTAGATGTTGCTGTGCTATGCGATCAAAAAGTTGAAACCAAGGATGTAGAGAAACGTCTTAAATACAAGAGTTTGGAAAGCGAGACCAGCCGAATGTGAGGCGTAAAAGCACAGGTCGTACCCATAGTTACTGGAGCTTTGGGATTTTTTCCGCAAAATTTGTATAAAATTTTGGCTTAACTCCAATATAATTCAAAAGATTGGAAAGTGCAAGAAAATGCTTTTTTTGAAACAGTCCACATTTTGCGCACAGTATTGTAAAGGCACCGACTGTCCCTCGATCAGTTTCTTAGGAAGCCGGTTGTAACCCTGAGTAGACTTTATAATCGACTTATAACATCTTTAGTCGTGAATTAGAGGAATAATAATAATAATAATAATAATAATAATAATAATAATAATAATATAAATAACAGCGTGTAAGCTCTTTTTTTAATTCTGCATATTAGGGAATCAAGATAATTCTTGAGCGACAAATCTTGACTCTCCTAACAAACTATCTGCTTCCCGGCCATGGGCTTACAGTGGAAATTTTTTTACCCCACGTTTTCTGAACCATAAATACTTGTATGATGAAACCTGTGAACATGAATTCTTCACAGATACGAATCCTGAATTTACACCACCCATTAAATGTGGTCAACACACTCGAAGCCCTCGTGGCGAAGAGTTGCAGCTGTTCTATATAAACAGCTCTAAGTGACCTTCATGCGCTCGCTTCATGCTCATTTCTCAGGTATCAATGCGAGACGGCAGCCAAGAGAACTCGCTTCATGCAGCTACTGCAGCGGGAGCTCTCATGGCGAAGAGAGCGACATCTATTCACGCAATATAGCGCTGAATGACGTCTACGATCATGTTAAAACCTTTTCCTTGTTCTTTAAAAAGGAGTGCGAAATAAAAGTCAACAGAAACAACCTCCAGCCGTTGCTGCTGTCGATGTCTTCGTGATGAAGAGACCATCAGTACGGACGCGTCTTTCTGCGCTGAATGGTAATCATGAGCATGAATAATATTTTTTTCTACATCCTTAGGAAACCGTACGAAATGGCAGCCAACAGAGACCGTCTCTTGGAGCTGTTGCAATCGGAGCCCTCGTGGCATGGAGACCACCTCTTCGCAGAAAATCTGCGCTGGATGGCCTACATGGGCGCGCACACGGGCCCCAACCCTCGCCATCTCTCCTTCGTGCAGATGGCAATGCGAACTGTCCTGGGAGTACTCCATGCATTCGCAGTGTATGTTCTGATAACTGAGACCTTGGATCTTTTCTTCAATACCTTAGACATAAACGAGGTTGCTTTGGGAGCAGGAATATTTTCCCTTGTGACAGGTGCCTTCTTCAATAACTTTCACCTTGTATTCAATGCAAACAAACTGAGAAATATTTTTGATGCAATTGACTCATATGTTAAAGAAACAAAACGCTTTGAGACGAAGGCAGGCATTTCAACACAAACCCTTTTTGTGAAAACGAAGAAGATAGACCTCCTGTCTAAATGGTGAGTTTTTAACAAATTAAACAAGTTATTTTTTCAAATGCGAGTGAATACTTGATGCAGATAATTTTACCTATACGCGATTCCAAATTTGTTTCTAAAATTCTTATATATATATATATATATATATATATATATATATATTATATATATATTATATAATTATATAAAATTCGACTCCATTACTACAATACGAGAAGTATCCCCCTCATGTTAATTATAATCAGATAATTTTCTTTATGGAAAGAAAAACCTTAAATAGAACTCATCTAAACATTATTACAGTTTAATGTTTTTAAACATTTCTTCTGACATTATTTTTAACGGCAACCCCATTTTGTAATACTACACGAAATTTTATGGGCGTTTCCAACTAGCAAAAAGGTTTTTCTCTGTCGTGTGATTCCAATACAAGCCCATGAGTTCAATTCACGTTAGGAATGTTACCCCTAGATTATTACACACGCGGCTAGATGCAACCTTTCACGTCGCCTAAAAAAGTCGTTCCTTTGCATTGGCAATTTTCAAACATTTAGACATTTTCATGTATATTATGGCCACCTTTGTAGAATATTTAGGAAGAAAATGTCTATTTTCTAAAGTTAATTGTGTGTTTCAAATTTTGGAAATATAGAGTGCGACGAAATATCTGATTTATTTATTTAATCGTTATTTTCTCTTTCGGAGGGAAAAAGTGTAAAGAAAAAGTTGTAGCGTTTTGAGAATTATTTTATAAATTCCATTTATTACAAGCAAAACGACTTGTTTATACAAAAAATTGTGTATTGTTTTATTAAAATATATGTTTTTATCAGACTTCATTTAAGAAAAATCTCCATCATGAATATTTTGCAACATAATTGACTTTTTGCAATTCTCGAAAATCGAGTTTACTGAAAATAGAACCTGCACCATTTTTATGCTTCTTATAATCTGTCCAAGAAAAAAATATTGAAGAAAAATTCAGGCCGTTTTTGAGAAAATAATTGTTTGAAAATTGCCTAAATTTCGTGGAAAATTTCTCAATAACAAAATTTTCAAACATTTTTATATGACATTATTTAAATGTGTATTTGATTAATAGATTTGAAATAGATCTTCAATACAGCAGTTGCAGGAAGGTAACAAAAGGTATAAACTTTTGAAATTTTGAAAATTTCAGAAAGTTCAATAAAAACGAAACTAACGCCATTTTATGAAACATACTATGCTCTAAACGAGAAAAATTATATCCAAAAATTCGGAAAAGATTTTTTGAAAATTATGAAAATCTTGTTAAAGCTTCATGGAAAATATCCCCAGAAATAAAAAAAAACGTTTAAAATCTTATTGTCTCGATTTCGGACAGATAGATCAGGGCATATTAATTTTGGAGCAAATATTTTGTACGCTTTGGAGGATTAATGTTGACTACAGACATACGGAAAGACGGATGGACAGGCCAGAATTTTATCGTCAACAAATTTTCCGGTGTCACGGACACACACAACGTGGCTTCTTACAACACATTTTGTTATGCATAGGAACTTACTATGTGTAGGAAAAATATTTTTCCAGTTTTTCGATGGCAGGCACTCGCAATAGGAGCTTTTTGATAAAAAAAATAGCCATAAATAGACGATAAAGTAAAAATGTTAGAACATTAACTAATTGATCATCCTTATGTCTGTTTTTGCTTGACAGGTACATTAGAGGAACAATGATTTTTGCAAGTGCACCGCTTCTTGGATCGCTGATTTTAATGAAGCAAGTTGTTCATTTCTGGAACCCAATTGACACGAGCTCAGGTAAGTGGAATGAACATGTGAATGTTAGAACTAATTTTTTTAATACTTAGAGTTCCTATAACTCTTTATGAATGTCATGTAAATAGATTTTGGACTCTACCTTATAAAAATAGATACTCAATTTGTTTAAGTCTATGTTTGAAAGCTTTATTAAATGTTCTTTATGGTTGTTCTCTGAATGTAAATTATTCCAACACTTATCATCCTTACAGTCAAAAGCATTACATACATCACTTATATATCCAAGTAGATCACTCCACTAGTGACGAGTATTGCATTAAATTATATATATATATATATATATATATATATATATATATATATATATATATATATATATATAAAGTATTCAGACACGTGGCCGTAAATGACTTCCCAGTTCGTGGCACCTTCCATCAGTAATGCTGGAATACAATAGGGTGTTGACCCACCCATAGACTTGATGACCGCTTCCACTCTCGTAGGTATACTTTCAATCAGGTGCTGTAAGGTTTCTTGGGAATAGAAGCCCATTCTTCCCAGAGTACTGCACTGAGGAGAGGTATCGATGTAGGTCAGTGAGGCCTGGCACGAAGTCGGCGTTCCAAAACATCGCAAAGATGTTCGATAGGATTCAAGTCACGTCTCTGTGCAGGCCAGTCCATTAGAGGGATGTTGTTGTCGTGTAACCACTCGGCTACAGTCCATGCAGTATGAAAGGCGCTCGATCGTGTTGATAGATGCAATCGCCATCGCTGAATTACTCTTCTACAATGGGAAGTAAGAAGGTGTTTAAAACATCAACGTAGGCCTCTGCCGTAATAGTGCCACATAAAATCGCAAGAGGTGTAAGCCCCCTTCATGAAAACCATGACCACCCCATAACACCATTTTGGATGTGTCCGGATACTTTTGAACACATATTGTGTGTGTGTGTGTGTGTGTGTGTGTGTGTGTTTTAGTGACGTATTTATCCCACTAGAAATCTGATAAGCCCAGAAACTGAAAATGAGAATACGTACTATGTTTAATACCGTTCCAGGGTATCGAAACGTCATTGTATGTTTCGCGACCGATTTTGGTTCATACATAATGGCGTACAGTTTGGCCGTCTTTATGACCTCATTTTCAAAAGCGGCGCTGGTGATGTGCGCTCTCTTAGAAGAGCTGTCGATGATGCTGGGCCGCATAGGACACGACCAGGGACAAGAGGAGGAGGATGTCACATTCCACGAGCGCATGAAGAGAGAGCTCGCAGACGCCGCCAGGAGACATCAGATGCTGCTGGGGTGAGTATTCTCTAGAATCTAAAGTGGGGATGGTCAGGTGTTTACCGGTGATGCTTGTTGTGAAGCCTAATGGTGATAGGCACACGCCTTTCTCCACCAGAGCACGCCACGAACTTGCGAACGTGAGCCAGAAAAGACAACTATCGAAATGTCCGCCCACTTTTCGTATAGAGATGTAGTTTTTTAAATATCTCTCATGTCGTGAATATGCACACTTCCAGCGATTTGTAAACATTACTGAATTTGTTAGTGGAAGAGATTCAAATGACTTCCGATGAAAGTTTAAAAACTCAATAGTTTTCTGAGAAATTGAACTTCAAATTTCACATTCACAGTAACGCTTAAACGTCATTTTGTTAAAAGCATCTCCATTTTTTTCTATGAAAATTTCCTTACAGGATGAATTTGTACTTTTCTATAACATTATTAAAATATTATTTCGGTTCCACGATTGAAAAACCAAAAAATTGAGAAAATTCCCAAAAAGTATAATTTGGGCGGCCATAAATTGCAGCTGGCAAGCGTATGTGGCAATATCAAAAAGCTATCCCAATATGTAAGAAAACTAACTAGCACGAGAGAGCCTGTGCCATTCTGTAGTACCTTTAGTTTATTAATCTTTGTCCTAGGATAGCATAAAGGACGATTAAGGAAATTGTTCAGGTTCCATGTTCGTTAAAATGCTTAATGTTTCGAAAATTGCAAAAGTGCAATTTTGCAATGCGTCTTCCTACAACTACAATATCGGAGATAATGCTCTTTTCCTTAATGAAATCTGTTCTGAAAATTATATCTTCGGACGACTTCTGCTTAACTATTTATCCTGACAAAAAAACTGTCCTGATGGAGAAGTGTTACCTTATAGGTATATCAAAGTCGCGAGCAAGATAACCAGTTACTTAAGTTCACAGAAACTGTGTACAGATGAAATGACGCTATATTTAAAAATAAGGATTGTACAAATTATTCCGAAGTGGCGGTCAATAACTTGATATATGGTCTATGAAAATCTTTTGGAGAGGTAATGTGACAGTTATTGCCCCAAATTTATGTAGTCTATTAATTCCCATTTCTCTACTAAATCACATAATTGATCCATTAAAATGTATTAGTACGATCAGTCCGATTTCAAATTGTCAAATGAGAATAAAACAAATCATTTTTGAGTCGAAATTATCTTGATTTCTGAATCAGTTTACTTAAAAGTACAATAATTGCATTAACTTCTTACATTAAAGTTTTTTCCATGTTAAAGGACAAAGATTCTTGTCGGTTAAATAGTCCTCTACACATAAGCAAAAATTGTTAATTAACAGAAACTTTACATTATGGCTATTTACAACAAATTATTGAATGATTTATTATAACAAAACACTAACAAAAGCAAGTTCAATATTGATCATTCAAAAAAACGCCGCTTAGCAAAAATGTTTATACAAGGAAAAAATTAAAAAGAAAATAAACGTCACGTAGTAATAAGTAATACAGAACATAAAAATAATACAAATCTAGGATGTTTAAAGAATAAATCTGGCAAACATAATTTTCTACTGAGCCTCTATTCCCTGCCTGGCGCCGCTTCAGCTTATGCGGGTACACTCCTTCGTGGATTTGGAGAGGGAAAGAGAGCGGAGAGAGGGGAAGTGGCCCGTGCCCGTGCGAGCGCCAGGCTGCCCTGGTGGGGGAGTAGCGCGACCGGGTTTGTCATATTGCTATAAATTGCTATAAATATAAGAGTAATGAAACGTGAAACATTTAAAATGAATTAATTGTATTTTAAGATGTGGTACGTGAACATTTCACGTGGTAAGGGTTCATTTAAAATGGATTTGCCCACAGGATTCTGGAAAAAATAAGAGAATTTTATAATCCTTCATTCTTCCTCATGTTCGTTCTCGCTGCAGTAGAAATATGCTGCGCTATGTACGTATTTTTAAGGGTAAGCATTTTGAGAGAATATTGTTCCGTAACTAGTACACCAGTCGAAATATATCTGTATTTTTGTAGTACACTCAAAGTTAATTATCTAATATTTTTTTAAAGAATGCAAATTATATTCCACAAATTGCATTTTATCATTTATTAAATAATTCAACATATTTGAGATTTCGTAGAGTTTACAATTTATATTCATATGTGATTATTCTCATTAGTATACTTCATGTTGTTCATTTTGTTTTGTGTATCTGTGTGTATATATGAGTGTAAGAGATTAAGTGTGTCAACTCCCAGTACACAATTGTGTCATTTTGAGGGCAGTCCTCCCAGCGCTGCGACAGTTTGTATCTTCTGAGCAAGATGACAGACAATGTGAGCTGCTGATGTCGGGTCATTTCATTCTAAACAGGGAGAATGTAATGAGAACTCTATGGTGTAAACGCTCACTACGTTGTAATTGAAAGGAAAAAATATATACATAAGTTTGGAAAAATTGATTTAAAATGTTTTCCTACAATGTGTTATAGTCGCAGTAATTCTTGCATGTCTAGTCAAGAAAATTTGTCGTCCATTCTGAATCGTGAAGAAACATTAATATTCAAAAAACTAAATTAGTATTCAAAAGATATGGGCAGAAGGTAGGTCATAGAAAAAAAGAGGAAATCGAACAGAAAACCTCACATTGAAAATAAATCCACTTCTGCAGATAACATATTTTTATTTTTATTATTTTTCCCCTGATTCATGGCTAAAGATGTTATGAGTCGGTTAAATATAAAATCTACTCCAGGTGGCTCTACTACTCTTGGTTATAAAATTTACCCCAAGTTGCAAACAGCTTCTCAAGGAACTGACCGAGGGACTGTCGTTGCCTCTACAATAACGTACGCAAAATGTGACGGTTCCAAAAGGGCAATGACTTGCACCTCTCATTCTTTTGAATGGCTTGGTAGTTTAGCCTTGGTAGTTTAGCTAAAAGTTTACGGAACAAATCACAGAGCTTCGATAACCATCAGGGTGACCTCCACTTCACGCCCCACAGTTCTCTGACTCGATTTTCAAAATCTTGTATTTAAAACCTTTTCCTGCATCCTTTGTTACAACGTTTTCAGCGCACAGCGCAGTCACATCTACAAGTAGACACGTTTTTTTCAAATCCTGGTAACAATATTCGGATTGTTTGCTGCTATTGTGCGATTGTACACAGTCCAACAGACCTCTTCGGTTCTGGTGAGTGTTTGTACCACTTGGAACATGTGTTTGGGACTTAGAGAATGTTACAGTTCTGCCAGTTTGCATATTTGTCAAAACCAAATTTCAAGATGTCATTTATAAAATCATTGACAACAGACAGCATTTGAAAAAGATTGGATTCATTCTTAGCTAACGAATGTTATCTGTATAAAACAAATGTGGTACTAGTCTTTCATCACTAGAGCCCCGAAATTTGGAAAAAAATACCTTTTGTTATTGTCACTATTTTTTTAAATTTTAGCAATATGAATCACTTAATCGTTCTTCTGAGGGTGTTTTAGTAGATTTTCATTTTGTTTTTTTTTTGCCTGTTTTAGCGTCTGATGCCTATTTTGTCCATCTTGTCTTATTTTTGTCTTTCTCTGCATTTTAATGCATTATTTTGCGTTTTTCTTCTCCTGCCACCGATCTCGATTATGTTAGATACGTGCTTAGAGCTTGGATATCACGAAGGCTTGGTTGCGTTTTGTCTTTCTGGATGCATTCTGTCTTTCTTGTGGAAGAAGAAAATGCTGCAAAGACTCCATTTTGTTGTTTCACTAATTTTATTAGAAGTAGACGTGGTATGTGGGTCGCTATTTTGTCAGCAATTCTATCAAATTCATAGTTCATTTGCGGTTGCAAATACGTTTCTCTTAATTCTGGAGCAATGGTTTTAATTTTCAAATGCTACCTATCTCGCTTTGCAGGTACTTTTTCTCATTTTTTATGAATGGTAAAACTGTGAAGGAAAAATTCAGGATCTCAAGAAAATGGGCGCAGATTATACTTCTCTCCTGTACAACACATACTGGTTTTTGACGAAAATAAATCAAAGATTCTGCATTCGCTCTCCATCCATGAGATTTTTTAAGTTACTTGATTTTAGTAGTGATAACACGTAGTAAGATAATTTTAATTATGTGCGGCCAGCAGTAACGATTACTTGACAGTAAAATTTGCATTCATTTTGCTGCAAAGATGGTGGCGTTTCTTTATATAGTAGTACCTTTGACAGAAAAGTCCCAGGACAAATGTCGTAAAAATTAGAAAATAGTAAAAACGAAGTAATCATTTTAGGTCCTATCAAAGTAATTCCCTTGGCTATCTATATACAATTATCAACGTTCCTGAAGGTCTTGGAAGCAACCTGAGAAATCTACAGCTGCGATGCTTGTAAGCTCCTTTGTCACAGTCCGTAGGATGTCTGTGGTATCTTCATGAAGCTTTCCTTTCAGTCAACTCTTAACTCGCGGAAACAAGAAAAATGACAAGCTGAGGAATCAGGGGAAAATGACGGATGAGGGATGGCAATAACACTACGTCTGACCAGATAACAGATAAAGAAATGGGGTTTTGCATTGTAATGCTGTAAGAACCAGTCCTGAGAATGCCAGAAATCAGGGCGGCAACATCGAAGTGCCAGTCGCAAACGTTTCAAAACTTGGATGTAAAGAGAATAGTTCATTGTTTGACCTGGCGGAACAAACTCAAGATGAACCAATCCTCTGCTATCAATGAATTTGATCAACATTTTCACTGTTCTCGACAGTAATCATTTGACTTTCGATGCTGGTGATCCATAACTCCGTCATTAATCCCTTTGACGCTTCCTGAGAGGGTCATACTGATAGCACGAACTTTCATCCCTTGGAATAATCCTCTACCCAAATGTGGGATCAAGTCTGGCTCTATCCAATAGTGCAGCACACATTCTTCGTCTTTGATCTCTCTATTAATCTGTTAGTGATAGAAGGACGAGTTTTGAGTTAAGTTCACGTTTCCTTAATCTTCGCGTAATATCGTGTAACACAAATCACGATTCGCATTCATTTCTTTTGATATCGTACGCACAGTGACCCGACAGTCTTCTGCAATAACTACCTTAAACGTTCCACGTTTGCATCGATTAGTTCTTTAGACGGACGACGAGAGGATCGCCTTGCACTGAATCTCTGCCTTCAAGAAATATTTTGTGCCACTCTAAAACTTTTCTGAGATAGTATGTGTATGTTGTTGATGTTGACACACCTACTCTCTTACAATTCGGTGCACGTGTAAGTCGATAGGCAAGTAGTTAGGTACGAAATAGATAGATAGCTATAGTAGGTGCACCAAGATAATTAAAACCGTTTTCTTTCATTTAGGTTCAAATGGATGCGGGTTACATTTTTGTCTTTCTATTTGTATTATCACAAAAGCTGCTTCAGTTGAGCTTTTATTGTTGGTTAGGTGACAAAATCTTCGAAAATGTAAGTACGAAGCAATTTTATCCTCTATTTTGTGTGTGTTACTCTACATCACCGAAGTATAGTTTTATGATAAATTTCGAGCATCCGTTCATTTCCAGCGCACTCGCTAGCTTGCCAGGCTAGGTTCTCAGCAAAGAACATGGACGGGATAAGGATCTTCAAATTAGTCTCTCAGGGTATCGTGCTTTTATCACTATCCACACACACACACGCATCACCACCATTATGCGAAGACTAGGAATCGAAGGGAAATGAAATATTCTTTGTTGGTAAAATGCTACTTTTAATATTGTAATGAATAATTTTGATACAATTTTAAAGATCGGAAATCGATACTAGCTCTAACTTAATTTTATGAATTTCAGGTGTTATTGAAAGTACACAAGTTCTGATAATTATTGACGGAATTGAATGGATTAAGTATGTTGTTGGGAGAATTTTATTTCATTTGATATTAGGTTTCGGTAATTCAAAATGTACAGTTGATGACTTCTCTCTGCAAAGTTGACCGCTCAGAAGGGAAGTATCTTTCTGTCTCTCGTGGTAGGTGCATATTTTCGGCTGAGTTAGTCTGAGACCATTTGTGTAAATGCGAGAATGTGTGGAAGGATATTTCATTATTACAATAAACACCAGGGTAGTGAAATTCGTGAAATAAAATAATTTTATTTGTGTAAAATGTGTTCAAATAATACTGCATGTTCCCAAAGTACTGGAGTGTGATCACCGTCTTTTTGATATCAATTTCTCTTTTGTTTTGTATGAATTCTATTATCTTCAATTGTCTCAATGCATAACTATTACAAAAACTTACGTTCCCAATGAAAATCAAAGCCAAACCCCCGCACGCGGAAGGTGTTCATAGCTGACACGAGTTCTGAGCATAAAAGTACATAAGTAATGTTTCAATAGAAACTTTTACTAAACTTATAATATAAATATAAACAAATTGCTTAAATTTTATTATACAGTAGTGTTCTGAAGATTGGAAATTACATTTCCAGATTTCTTATTTTATTTCAATTTTATTAAAGAAAGAAAGAATGGATCTGTGAATGGCAAAGATTGCTCCAGTGGTGAGGGTATGAGAGGTGTCACTAAACGATACGTAGCTTAGTTTAGATAAGAGCTAAATGCTTCACGATTAAACAGGGATTTTACTATAGAAATGAGTAAGCAATTCTAGTTCTTAAAACTATATTATTTATCTATGGTTAAATACATTACTTATCTGAAGTGGCTCGTAGCCGAATGGGGGTTCAATGAGTCTTTTTCGTTTTACAAGTAACGCCTAGTTACTCTATATTATTCTCGTGATAAAATCTTATGACATGGTCATCGTGATAGAGCAAAAGTTCCGTTTTGTGTAATAAATATTGAGGATCCTTTTGTAACGTATTCTTCGTAGTAAAAGTATTTTCTCAAACATGCAATTACCTGGGCAAACACGAACAACCATTGGAAGAGAACGATATTTGCAAGTGTCTTCAGTGACTGAACTATAGCACCTAGATTGAAGTCTAAGTGAGAAAATTATCTCCACAAGTAGACTCTTGCAACTTCTGAGTCTTCAAAACTGATTTCTGATCTTCAAATTGGAGAGGCATGGGTCGTTCAAATAACATCAATCAAAGATCGAGTTCAGTTGAAATCTCTAATCGGAGAGTCCAGTGTTTCTATTCATAAGTCTTGGTCTGGTTTCATAATTCGTTTAACCCAGGATCAGAATTCAATTCCTATGCATATATGCACTGGCAAATTACAATCAGAAAATGTCATTCGGAAAATTCACCTGAGCCTCTAAAATGACCCCACAACAATGATGCTCTATTCCAAGGGTTTTCTCGTCATCTGTGATTGTGCAGGCGAGCGCCGTTGGCACGGCAGCGTATTCCAGCGGCTGGCCCAATGGAAGCATCTCCATTCAGCGATCCATTCTGCTGGTTGTGCGCCAAGGCCAGAGGGGGTTCATGCTCTCCGCTGGCTTCATCCCAGTCAACTTGCTCACCTGCAGCAGGTACGGCTCCCTAACCCCGCCTTAAGGCTCCCCCCTCAACACTAGTCCTCCTCGACATTCAACCTCAGCTGATTGTGCATCAAGGCCAAGGGGGGTTCATGCTCTCCGCTGGCTTCATCCAGTCAACTTGCTCACCCTGCGCAGGTACGGCCTCCCTAACCCCGCCTTAACGCTCACCCCTCAACCACTGTGCCTCCTCGACATTCAACCTCAGCTGATTGTGCATCAAGCCAGAGGGGGTTCATGCTCTCCGCTGGCTTCAATCCAGTCAACTTGCTCACCCTGCAGCAGGTACGGCCTCCCTAACCCTAACAGCTCACCCCTCAACACTGTGCCTCCTCGACATTCAACCTCAGCTCACATCCATTGAACACCCAACCTCCTTTACTCAAGTACAGCGTGAGGGGCCTTTTCCAACTTGTGCTTTGACAGGGCCCCTAATTTTTCGTGCTCTCCGCAGGCCTCACACACCCAGCGTACCCTACAAATGTTCATTCTCCTTCACCCCTCCTCAACGCTCAACTTCCTGAACATTGTGGCTCCTCAACAACCAATACTTTTTACATTCAATCTTCGCACTCATCTCTGAGAGATCCCAATGCCCTTCACGGATCAATGAGGAGGCTTCTCCGTCTGATGCTGCGGTACATTAAGAGAGGTTTCGTGGTCTCCAACTGCTTCATTCAAGTCACACTGGTCTCTCCTGCCCCGCTTAAACGCTCAACCGTATCAACATTTTACTTTTCCAACACTTAATCTTCTTTCACACTCAACCGCAGCTCACATCAGCATGAACATCCATACTCCTTTCCTCAACCTCCTTTCAACCCCCAACCTAATTTCCACACTCAAAATCATCAACACACTCAACCCAATCCGTTCACCGAACCTCCTCCACATTCGACCTTTGTTTTGGGGCCCTCCCTCTCATTGTGCTGCGGAGCTTGCAAAATGTAAGGCCAGATTGGCTTCCAGCTCCTCACCGGCTTCATTTCCGCAGGCACCCTCTGCAGGCGCGCTCCAGACTTCCCCGTATCGCATATGTAGTTATTTATGACACGCATTTATAACATTTCGCTGCGGATGGTGTTCAATGAGAGCCTTTCTGTGCTGCTCAGATCCTCAACGCCGCAGGCTCCTACATGATGGTGCTGCTAGCGGTGAGCGAGAGCGACAGTTCCGACGCTGATTCTGATATTTTAGCAGGTTGGAAACGCTATTTACTACTCTTCTTTTCTCCTCATTTACATTATTATAATTTGTATTGAATATGGAAAAATTTTTGCAAAATACACACATTTGACATTATTATTAATTCATTTTATGTATATTGCAGCTCTGGAGAACGCCTTGCTGTAGAATTTATAAACGCCAAATTTCTATTCCTGCAGATGTTATTGATGGTTTTCTCAACGGAATTGCAGAGAAATGCGAATATAGTACAAATGTTTCTAAAAATGTGCAAGTAGATGTTGCTTTTAGATGCTTACATTCTTTAGTAAAGTGCAGGTGATGTTCATTCTTGCTCTCAAAAATGCGTAAGCAAAAGTAAGGCGTTCATTGTTAGTGGCGATGACCCATAGCCTATTGCACCAGAACCAGGTACGTTAGCAATATTCAAACAAATCTTCCAAACTAGTATTACTCTGAAGTCTAATTAATTTTTAATATGTTTCTTTCTATCTGTCTTTGACATTGAGAGTGAATTAGTTTTGTGTAGCTTCCTAACGTTCAGCGGAATCGAGTGCTGCTTAGTCAGAAAAATATCGAGTGATTCTTTTGTTCTGTAAGCAGGAAAAGAATCCGCCTGAGAGACATTCATCGAATATTCACATTTTCAATGTTTTACCCGCATTCTTTACACGAAGCGTCAGAAACGGCACAGGATATCTTTATGATCAGCCTCTGTGTTGCATGAACATACCACAAGCGTGAACTCCAAGCCTCTATATATCGCTTGACGAAACGAAGTGCAAGAATCATTGCTGGACTGGTTTACCACCCACCCATTCACATGTTTTAAAATCTAATCTAATTAATGGGTTCAGTTCTGTTTCGAGCAGTTTGTATATGAATGTAGCAGTTTATAGTATTTATTTATTTAACAGATATACAATTAATGAATTTTCGGTTTGAATATTACATTTTAATCAAATACATTTTTTTCATTTATGCCTATCATAGTAGTTCTCTTCTATAAAACTATTTATTTTCAGCAATTTATAAATGTCTTTATTCCATAGTTTGTAGTATATGAATGTTAAAATTATTAAAGTTTTGTATGAGTATTTATCTTACGCTTTTGTTGAGATCCTATTTGCATCTCACTCCATTTCCATCCTTCGATTCAAATACCTGTTAAAATAGCTCATCTCATTTTCTAAGTGACTCAATGTTAGAGCTTGATACTACACAACCATCCACCGAATTTCTGCATCTATGCATGTTCTTGAAAGAAAATATTGATCACAATCCACGACAGTATCGTCTAGAACAATGTGGACCTGGTGAAACCCCGAATTTCCAGCGAAGCGAAAACAAAACACTATTTCAAAAATACAACTACACAAATTCTTTAAGAATTGCAAGGGATATTCTCACTTTTCTCTAGCCAACAACATTTTATTGTAGAAGATGCACGGCACAAATATAAACCGACTCTTCCTGGTGCTTAACAACGCTGTCCACCTGGCTCAGGGCATCAAAATGTTGGCACTGCAGTGCCTCTGATCGGGAAGTTCTTCGATCAAGATTTTCGATACTAGCTTGATAGCTAGGTTGTTTCTGTCGATGTCTGCAGGGGAATTCTGGCGGCCGACTTCTCTGATCGGTAGTTTTCCGTACTTTTCGGTCAACACTAGACGAATGACGGAGCAGTACCCCAAACACGTGGTACACGAACCGCGCGTGATCTTTACTTCACATTACTACATACGTCGGAAGACCTGTGGGGGGCTTTGAGCTTGTTCAGGCTGTGGTGCTGATCTAGTGACCTGCTGGAGGAAGATACCTAGTTGGAGAAAGGCCCGCAAACGTGTAAGTTGGCGCGAGTTCTGTCATCCAGAGACCTCCATAAAGAGACAACTACCTTCAGAGGACTAATAATTGTAGTTCTTGTCGCGCCAGGAAATTCAAAATGAGCAACCATCATTTAACCGCCTGCCGACATCAATTAATTGCCTGTCAGTCTAAAAGCAACGGCCTGCCGACATGAGACGGACCTGCCGCTTTAACACACTCGTTTCACAGTAATTGATCCGGCGCCTGCACTAAGTAACCTTTATTTTAGAAAGGTTGGCGAACCGCTCTCAACTGTCCACCTTCGCACACCACGTGTGACGTCACTTATCAAACCTGATAAGAAGGGATGGACAAACCTTGGCAGGGTGCGAGAGAAAGGGGTGCACAAAATCACCAGCAACGATGGTAAATGTTTAACAACCTTCCCGCTTTGCTATAACATCGAGAAACAAAATAATTTAAGGTGGCCTCATTGGATTACACTGAGCGAAGTGTCTATAGGGCGTAGCGGGCTGACTTCATATTCGGGAGGGTGGAGTTTATTCCACGAGCCGGTCATCCTGACCGGAGGTTTTGTGGTTTCCCTCGGTCATTCAGACGAACGCAGGGATGGTTCTCCTGCAAGGTCGCTACCCCAAAACCGGCGTCGCTATTCGAAATCGTTAAATACGTGATTTCACAAATATCAAGCGAATTCGAATCATCTCGAGGTACTGGTTGGGAGATCAAGACCACGAGATCTAACAGCCAATTTCCCTTTACGGGACATAGAATTGTTAAATTCAAATTTGGTTATCACCTACCGTACGCGGTACGATCCCAGCACACGGATAGCATGAACATGCTTGTACTTTTCATGTATCGAGGCCATATAGAGGCCATGACAGGTCAACCTACAAAGCGGACTTCCTGTTCGCCGAAAGGTCGATGGTGAAGCAGGTACAATCACAAATCACAACTTGTACGAGTCCATGTGGCCCTGACTCAGGCGCAGCCACTGTAACCAGTCTGCACATTTGAGGGGCAAATTTAAATCGCGCAAAAGTATACTATTGATCTGTAAATTCTCGTGAGTAAGATGTCATTTCGTTCAAGGATGTAACGAATTAAGACAGTTCGAAGATCGGAATTGATAAAACCTCTAGAACCGTTCTGACTTGTTGCCATGTGACTAACAAATGGTCTACTAAAGGAGGCATTAGGTGGAGAAAAAATTGAAGTCGACGCTACGGCCAAACAGTACATGCGCAACTTGGTACTGGAGCAAACGTCTTCTTTATTCCATGAAGGAATCAGAAATCCAACTTGATGGAGAAAATGTAACCCAAATCTGATTTTTGAAAAACTTTTTTCCTCCGTCCGCCCGCGTAGATATAAGTACTGATTGAGGGCTTACAGAAGAGTTTAAATATTTTAGAGGTATAGTGAGACATGGGGACTAAAAGTAAATATTCAAAAAACGAAAGTAGTAGTCTTCAAAAATGGG